>CBVK0101581469.1:0-11020 GCA_900067695.1 Picea abies | reverse complement strand
AATGAATGTAATTCTTCAAGACATATAAGAAAAATCATTATGTGGTTTTATCCCGCTTTGGGTTTCAACGTAAAACATTGGTGTACTGTGTATGTGTATGATTGTTTATTTGTTCATTGCTTATTTACTCTAGAGTTATTGGATGATAATGCTACATTGATATAACACTTGGATTATATGGTTAAAAATGATTAAATTTCTCTATTACTAATTCACCCCCCTCTCGGTAATCCAACAGTGTATGTCCATTTAGACTAGTACCCTTCCAACCTTCCTAGTTGTCGCAGAGATATTTTCTGTGTCAATCATAATGAACTTGCCAAGAGAATATCCAGTGGCCACCAGCGCCTCTTCATTCCAAAGATATAAGGGTAGCCCCGGAAGCAGTACCCAAAAATGTCTAAAGAGAAGTATTTCGTAATCAGATCAAAAGCAACGTGCCACCTCTTTAACATGAGGCTACTACCTCCATTAACCCAATTATTTTCAATAAGTAAAGCTACATATTCTAGAGTGTTACACAAGAACCCCATCCAACCTTTCGTCAGATAATAAACCTTTGGTACATAACCTAAGTAAGGTGTCCAAAATCGCTCCATCCAAACATAAAAATTTTCTGAGCTTAAATTTCCATAAGCAAAGCTCCCCACCAAGCCACAGAGCACCAACCTGCAAGTATCCTCCAAACCAATATCTGAGCCTAAGACCATCCTCTTGACCACCTTGTTCAAAGACCACTGTCTGTGAATATTCTAATAAGAAGGAGGAATAGGTGCCTTTCTTCGAGAACTAGTAAAATCAACCCCTCTAGCAACAGCCTGTGGAATATTCCTCGAGCACTGTTTCGGCACCCCCTGAAATGAATCTGACAAAGAAGGTAGGAAAGTATCAAAAGAGGGCGCTAAATCATGGGCTTTTCTAAGATGACGAGTAGGTAAAACATAAGGCTTAGTGCTTGAATGGAAGCCAAGTGAATGCACCCTCGTAGTATTGAGGTTAGAGTTAATGTCTGCCTCCAACCAAATTCCTTCAATTGACTCATTTAGTAACTTTCTAACCTTCGCATTTATGTTAGCCAATCGATTAAGAGCCATTAGGCCGCCACCTGGAGTACACTAATGAAAACACTCGAAAGTAAAGGGTTGTAAACTTCCCAAATACCAAGGTAAGAGGGGTAATAAATAATACATTGACCATGATTAAAGGAAACTAACCACCTGTGATCTACCTTCTATACCCAAAGAACGAGAAATAGAGAGCTCCACGTTTCGAGAGAAATGATACAGTTACCAAGAATAGAAAGGAAAACGACAAGGAAACTGTAATAACTCAAATAAATTCCTCCACCCACCTAAGGTCCACTGAAACTAGCAGAACACGACACAATAACAGCTCAGGAAAGGAAGAAAATGCTAAAACCCTAGCCAGCAAAAACTAAAAAAGGTGAAGAAAACTACTGGAACCCACCATCTCCGTGTCTAGACAACAAAGGTATCAAGCCTTCCACCATGGCGTCTTACTGTTGAAGTCTCGCCAAAAAAAAATTGAAATAAGTGAGTGTTTATAAACCCTTATGATCCATAATATTATAAATTTAAAAATACATACAAACATATTACAACTACACAAACATAGTATTATTAGTGCTTTCTCTAGAGAAAATTTGATAGAATATTCATATTGATAGCTTTACATAGTTGGCATGGATAACCTAAGAAATGTAACATTATTAGTTATTTCAGTGAGGTTGGCCTAGTAATCAAATCAAACAAAAATAAATTAGATGTACATAAAAATATCTGCATTAAAACAAATTATATCAATCAAAATTAGCATGCCTTTGCAAAATTTTAGATAAGAAAATAGATTCCACATGCCAATTATGTAAAAAGAAAACATTTAGCAACTATTACATAAAAAGTAAAAATATTTGTATAAAAAGTAAAAACATTTAACAACTATTTACTAATATCATCTCCCTATTGATCAAGCAACTAAAGCTTTTTTCCCTTTCATTCAATAACTAAAGTTCCTCTCCCTATAATTGAGCGTCTATAAACCCTTATGATCCATAAGATTATAAATTAAAAAATACATATAAACATGGCAGCACTACGCAAACATAATACTATAGTGCTTTCTCTAGAGAAAATTTGATAGAATATTCATATTGATAGCTTTACATAGTTGGCATAGATAACCTAAGAAATGTAACATTATTAGTTATTGTAGGGAGGTTAGGCTAGTAATCGAATCAAACAAAAATAAATTAGATATACATAAAAATATATACATTAAAACAAATTATATCAATCAAAATTAGCATGTCTTGGGGAAATTTTAGATAAGAAAATAGATTTCACATGCCCAATTACGTAAAAAGTAAACATTTAGCAACTATTAAGTAAAAGGTAAAAACATTTACCTAAAAAGTAAAAACATTTAGCAACTATTTACTAATATCATCTCCCTATTGGTCAAGCAACTAAAGTTTTTTCCCTTTCATTCAATAATGAAAGTTCCTCTCCTTTTTTTTCAATAAAAAATTAGCACAAAATTATATTAATATATAATTTGTTTTACATACATTCATTCTCGTCCAAGCCCAGTCTGACATGACTGATAATAAGCTCGCAAAATAGATACATATTGTCAATAGTTCATACAAACTCCAAAAGGAGACAATATACCAAAAAAATACTTTCCTATGATATATCAAAACATAAAAGAGATTGTTCAGTGACTATATAGCGTTGACCAAGAGATACTATATTTAGTAACAAGAAAAAACTTGGAACATAGCCAAATGATTCATTGGGCCTATCCCTCCAGGCTCCCATTGATAATAAGTAATCCTTCCTTCGGGCTCCAGGAGGGCTTGTTTAGATAGCTTATCCGCCTCTTTGTTGAATTCTCTGTAGATGTGGTGGAAGCTAATTTCCTGGAAGTTTTTCATAACGTCTTTGGCTCTAATCTTCTAGCCTTCAATAGAGCACGCCTGTAGTCGACCACGATCATTGAGCCAATCAATAATCACCCTAGAATCACCCAAAGCTTGAAGTTTTGTAAGAGTAAGATGAATGGCTAAGGTGAGGGTGGCCCAAATACCCATGAGCTCAACCTTAGTGTTAGTACCTTCCCCACAGTTTAATATCCATCGATAAACAATCGAATTAGAGGTTTTAATAACCCCCCTACACCACATACTTTCTTATCACTCTAAGTAGCACCATCAAAGAAAGCGATTGAAAAATTCTCGGAATGAGTGATCAGAGATTCTCTGGTGGGTATGCATGCTTGAGACGAAGGTTGATTCTTAAAAAGAGCCAGATATCTGATGATCATTGATTGTATAGAAGGGACTGCACTTTCAAATATGACCCTGTTCCTTTTTTTCCGTAGACACCAGCATATAATAGTTGCAAGAGTAGGAGACATAGATTTTTCTTTAATCCAAATAATAAAACATTCAGAAAGAATTTTTCCTTCCCACATCCTTTTAAGATTTTGGATAGTTTTTATTCTATTCTAGAATCAAAACCAATATCTCTTTCTTGTGAAGGTGTTCTATAAGATCCTCGGAGAGGATCGCTCTGTCGCCCATCCCCAAAATGTGATCCCTTCCTATAGAAATTAAGTGACTAGATCCCAATAACCAACTGAGCCAGTGGGTAATGATATGAACATAATTTAAAAGATTATTCCATGTCATGGAAGGAGAATTTCGTTTGAAAGTGGTCGAACGAAACCAATTTGTGATAGTAGTATTGTGAAGATACTTATCCTTTATTATCTTGTGCTAGATGCCATCTCTATTAAGGACACGCCAGAGAGAGTTTGCATTTAGAGATGTATTGAAAAGAGATAAATTACAAAAGCCCCAGCCGCCACATGATTTTGGACAAGATAGAATATCCCATCTGCAGAGGTGGTAATGATTTTTCTCATTGTTCCCATTCCATAAAAAATTAAACATAATTTTTTGAATCTTATTGATGACTGTGCGCAGAATTAGCTCCAAAGACATCCAATAGATTGGTTGACCCTCCAATACTGACTTAAGTAGTATATATCTCCCTCCCAAAGATATCCATTTATTGCACCAATGGCCTATCTTTTTTCCATTTCGATAATTAACCAGTGCTAATCCGCCACCCACTGAGTACCCGTCTTCAAGTAATAACCTAAATATTTGAAACTTGTATTTAATTCTGAGAAAGTATATGGAAGAAAGGATTTAAAGGAATTTAGATCTAGCTCTATCAAGCATTCATAATGCATGGTTGTTTTTGTAATATTTTCTTGAAGTCCTGAAGCTTTACAGAAAAAAACAATGAGATCTTCAATTTTCGACCACTCTAGTAAATCGGCCTTTGTCATAATCAAAACATCATCCATGAAAAAAATATGTAGAATGTTAATCATTATGGATACTTTGATACCTGAAAGCTTGTTTCCCGCTTTGATCTTTTTTAATAAGAGGCTAATTCCTTCTATTACCATGATAAAAGGTAACAGAGACAATGGGCATCCCTGGCGCAAATCTCGTCCACTCCTGAAGAAATCTGTAGTCTCACCATTAATTAACACTGCATAAGTAGGTGAAGTAACAAAACTCATAATCCATTTTTTCACTTGGTTGCCAAACCCCATTTTTATTAAAATCATTATGAGCAAGTCCCAATCAATGCAATTATAAGCTTTGCGCAAATCCAGTTTAAGAACGAGAGATTTTAATTTATTCTTTGATATACTGTGAAGAGATTCATGCGCTACACCAATAGAATCCTGAATCCTCCTACCTTTCAGAAAACCTAATTGTTCCTCCGATAAGTTGCTAGATAGTATAGGCTTAATTCTATTGGCAATGACTTTTGAAATCAATTTATAACAGAGGTTACATAAAGAGATAGGCCTATAATCCCTGAAAGAGGTGGATTTGTTTTCTTTTGGTATAAGGGCTAGGAAGGTAGAGTTAAGGCTTCCGGTTATAAAGCCATTTATCCTTGATTCATCCATCATCTAAACAAGATCTTCACTGACCAGATCCATAAAAGTGGAAAAGAATTCCATTGTTCAGCCATTAGGGCCAGGACTCTTATCTCTTTTGAATAGTGATAAAAAATATTTTACCTCGTCTATAGTCACAGGTGCATATAGATTAATTGCCTCCTCATCATAAACCACCCTTGAGAAAATATTAGTAACTTAAAGTTGTTCATTTATAAAGGATAAGTCATGGGATTTGAAAAAATTCTTAAAGTATTGTGTAGTCGCATCCTTTATATCTTTCTGACTTGTGTGGCTAGTGCCATTCTCATAAACAATTTCCCAAATGTGATTTTTTATGCGCCTGTGATTTGCAAAATTGTGGATATATTTTGTATTTTGATCCCCACTTTTTACCCATATCGCTCTTCTTTGTTGCCTACATTTTTCTTCCTTATCTCGAAGAATCTTATTTCTTTCCATCTCTAAATTGCCAAGTAGTAATTCTTTTTCCAATTGAGAATAATCATCCACAAAGCTTAGATAAGTGTCTCTAATTTGAGCTTCCAAATATTCCATGCGCCGCTCGGTATCTTTATTTCTCTGCAACACCCATTCTTTAGTCTTTCTTTTTAATTCCTTTAGTTTCCATACCAATCTACGTTGGTATCCTCCATCAAATAAAAACTTTGGATCATTCCATGCCTGATAAACAAATTTTTTATAATATTCTTCTACCAACCAAAGGGAGTTGAGTTTAAAAGGATATGGTTTATATATCGACGAAATATCCAACTGAAGAATAACAGGAGAATAATCGGAAATGAAGGGATACTCCACCCATGTTCGATATAAGACACACTCAGATAGAAGACCTTCAGAAACAATGCACCTATACAGTCTCTTTGCTATAGAATGAATACCTTTTCGTCTGTTGCGCCAAGTCAGCACCACCTTATCTGGTCGTAAGTCCACTAGATTCTTTGACTGTAATAATATCTTGTAATAATATTCCAAGGAACCAACAGAGTTAGTTCCAACCCACACTTCATCAGTCGAGAGGGTGATGTTTAGATCTATTGCTAAGATCAAATTTTCTAGATACATAAGACCACTATCTTCCACTAAATCCCAAAAGTCACATCTATCCAAGCATGGCCCATAGACATTTAGGATATATAGATTTTTCTGGCTAGCAATTACTTTTCCTATCAGCAAAATGCCTCCGCAAGTAAGAAGAGGTTTAAACAAAAAAATATTAGGGTCCCAAGATACGAATAAACCACCAGAAGTACCAAAGGAATTAACAACGCAGGAAACCCAAGAAGGAAGGAACACATTCACAAAATCTCTAGCTTTATGTTCGTGAACTAAAGTCTCCTGTAATAGAATAATATTCAGTCGGACACGATCCAATAAACGACGAAATGAGGTTGCCTTAAGGGTGACCCCTACCCCTCTTATATTTAATGATAGTAGAATCATTATTTATCTCTTGTTAGGGCCTTCATTGATCTAAGTGCCCCACAATTCGTGGCTAGGGAATCATCAACACAGTTCTGAGTTGTCACACCTGCTAGTTTCTTTCGCGATCTACGGGTTTTAATGGGAGAGTTTTCAATGCTTATACCTCTAGACCATGCAAACTCCCTTACCACCCCTTCCACTCAAGAAGTATATGTACTAGGTATCCCCCTAATAGATGAGTCATTCACACCAGAATTACCCAAGTACGGGTTTTAATGGGAGAGTTTTCAATGCTTATACCTCTAGACCATGCAAACTCCCTTACCACCCCTTCCACTCAAGAAGTATATGTACTAGGTATCCCCCTAATAGATGAGTCATTCACACCAGAATTACCCAAGTAGACAGGTAAAGAAAAAGTTGAATTTGGTCATGAATGAATGGTAGAAGGGAGCCAAGTATAGCAAACAGGGAAGATGAGCTATCTTTTGATTTCCTACAGTCGGGAATCACATCATCTGAATCCGGTAAAGACAAGGGAAGCAAGGATACAACTCTAAAACACTGAGCAAGGAATCTTGACAAATATCCAAGATAGGAGCAAAAATTACAGGCTTAGATACAATAGGTGAGAAGGATAAGTCATCCTTAGAGGTATTAGATAAAAAAGGCTCAAGGTTTACATAGTCTTTTTCCACAAATTCTGGAGGAATATTATTCAAACAAGGTTCCAAATCCTTTGTAGTTGATTGGTTCAGCCACCCCGATGAATCCAAAGCCTCACATTCCCAAGAAGTTAATGTATCAAATAGAACCGAACATAAGGTTTTAAGCTTACCTAATAGAGTATCCAGGTTATCATGATGTTCTTCCATATCCGACAGGCAGTGCAGGTATCCAGAGCCGAATACATCCACTATCGGGGAACAATCCGATACATTCCATATATTTTGAATTTCATCCTTAGCTTCGACCATCACCGTCCCTTTGCAGTCCCAGCGTAGATGTCCTGTACAACGACATAAAATACATATGAATAGTATTCCCATATAATCTAACCATTGTATAATCCTTCTACCATGCCATTCGACCTCAAGTACCTCTGGTAAACCACAGTGAATATCAACCTCCACAAGTATTTTCCCAACTTTCCTTGACTGAGCTTTAAGAGATTGATTGTCTAAATATATAAAAGTACCTAGAGCATCTCCAATGGCTTTTAACACTCCCTCATTCCACAGATGAACCGGTAGACCAGGAAATAGAACCCAGAGGTGTCTTAGGGGGGAATAGTCTGTATCTGGGTCAAAAGAGACTCTCCACCACTTTAACATAATACTACTTCCTCCAAAAACCCAACGAGACTCCAGTAAACGAGCATCATCCTCTGGAGTTTGGCAGATGAACCCCTGCCAACCCTTGGACATGTATAGAATCTATGGTAAGTATCCTAAGGATGGTAACCATAATTTTTCCATCCATTCCTGTAAGGGTTATTGAACTAAGTAGTGATAAGAAATGTGTCTGACCAAGCCATGGAAAGCCATACAACAGGTTTCTTCCAGACCCACGTCTGAACCCAACAATAACTTCTTAGCGGCTTTGTTGGTATTCCAAAGTTTCTTCTTAAAAAGGTAGGAGAGGTCTGCACTCTAAACTTTCTCTAATCACGTGGTTTNNNAAAAGGTAGGAGAGGTCTGCACTCTAAACTTTCTCTAATCACGTGGTTTGTAAAACCCACCAAGAGGATAGGAGCCAGTCTCGCCACCAGTGGCATAATTTATTGTATCATCCAAATTGGTTCTCATAGGGTGAGTAAAACTAGGAGAGGGCCTGAAGTCACTATATGTGCAAGCGAGAGTGATGTCCTAGAAGAAGGTGGCAGGGTATCGTTAAACCTTCATTTTGGTATTTCGGCAAATTTATGACCTGCCACTTTCTAGTGGTCCTCGACTGGAGGGCCCATAAGTTCCTGACAGAGAGATCAATAATACTGAAGATGTGTCCAGAAGGTAAAAGGGACACCTAGACTCCACTCAATAAGGAGATAAATGGACTAGTTACCAAAAATAGTATACGTGGAGTTATTAAATCCCCATCAAGCATTGGTACTGGACCATTTAATAAAAATCGATTATCAGATGTCAAAAATCTTGATATCTGGTAAATGATAACTCTGTCCCTCTCTTAAACAATATTGTGGTCATATGTCTCTATTATGACCATAAATGAATAGAGTGAGCTTACCTCCGTTGAGACTTAAACTTAGACCTCGAACCATTCAATCTCATCAGATAGCCCAAGTCCAATATACAGAACCATCCTTCATACTCAGGATTGACTCCCCTCATGGTTCCCGCCCAAATAAAATTCAAAAAACTAGTTCGACGTTCGGCTCCATCATTCGGCTCCTTTCCTAGAAAATATGAGAGCCCAAAAAAACGTTCCTCGAGACCGCTCAAGACGAACATGCCACCATTTACTCTTCTATCTATAGACATGATGGTAGTGTGTGGTAAGTCAAGGCTAATGCGAAGGCTTGGCATGAGAGGTATGTCTTTGGTATTCATGGTTTGGGTTTCTTTTTTTCTTCATTGAGAGGTGTGGTAGGAGTACTCTAGGGTGGATTAGGGTTGTTGATCAGAGGGTGCTCCTCTCCTTATAATTGAGTGTCTATAAACCCTTATGATCCATAAGATTATAAATTAAAAAAAAATATATTACCACTACACAAACATAATACTATTAATGCTTTCTCTAGATAAAATTTGATAGAATATTCATATTGAAAGCTTTACATAGTTGGCATGGATAACCTAAGAAATGTAACATTATTAGTTATTGCAGGGAGGTTGGCCTAGTAATCAAATCAAACAAAAATAATTATAATTAATTATAATTTAAATGTATATTAAAATATCTACATTAAAATAAATCATATCAATCAAAATTAGCATACTGTATTGAGTGTTAAATTAGATATACATAATAATATCTACATTAAAACAAATAATATCAACCAAGATTAGCATACCTTAGGTAGATTCTACATAAAAAAAAAAAAAAAAGAAAGATTCCACATATCACAATGAAATTTATATGAAAAGTAAACATTACAAATTGTTGTTATTAATACATACCATAATGAATGTTACATTAAATATAAATAATAATATTTACATTAAAATAAAACATATCAACCAAGATTAACATACTTAAGGAGATTCTAAATAATAAAATAGAGTTCACATAAAAATACAACTAAGTTATTTACAAACCTCCCATGTAAATTGTAGTAATGCCCAAACCATAAAATTAACCAAGTCATTAAAATAACGTGTTAACTTAATGGTAACCATTGACCTATGGTAGATACTTAAGTGCTTGAGTATCAAAATGAATTTTTATTACAATGATTAGTTATGATAAGTTAAATTAACCAAGTAATTGGCGGAGGCGGGAAGGACACACCAAGAGTTGCAAGTTTAATGGAGGATGTCCTGCATCATAATAGGGTTCTAGAGTTTAGGATGAGATTTGGTTAAGTAGGCGCCTCAGATGGAACTACACAGATCCCATTATTTTTACCTCTTGAGAATCGAGCTCCTAGGTGGTTATGGAGGGGGTTCATTACTATTTTGGAAACTATTTAGCTCTTCTTCCACTATTCTCCACCCTCGCCTTTTTTAGTGGATTTTTTTCTTCGTTTAAACATTTTACTAACTACCATGGCTTTCTTGGCGAAGACGAGTATCAATGCAACAACTTTTTACTAGCTGGCAGATCTTGATGGACCTGGCATTTCTGTCTTCTCAACCATTAGTATTTGTCTAAACCTCGATCCCATAAATCTTTGACGAGATTGCTCTACTGATAGACATCTACTATAACCCTGAGGTGGCAAGCTCAAGCGACTGTTGGAAGCTCCTATATGGATAGTGAGGTCAGCACACTCATGGGTGTGGCTGAGGAGGAGCATTGGGAGAGGGTGGGCTTATTTACCTCATTGAATGCGTTATGTAGTAGTAAAGGAAGCAGATGTCATCTTAATGGGTGAGTTAATACCCCACTATCTATCTCGACGGAGTTAACATTTTCTCCTACCTCCAATGCTAAACTTTACCAATAGTCTGGTAGAGTGATGGACTCACATATTTCTCAGGGTATTGCTTGTCTGCATGGTGTGGTTTCTGCAGGTTTTTCATCTGAGTGTGAAGAGAAAGAAAAGGGTGGCCAGTTTGGTCGGCATAAGGAGAAAGTCTCTAATATTGCTAAACTTACCAACAGACTAGTAGAGTGATGAACTCTCATACTTCTGGGGTATTGCTTGTCTTCCTGGTGCGGTTTTTGCGGGATTTTCTTCTAAATGTGGAGAGAAGGAAAAGGGTGTCCAGTTTGGTGGACATAAGGCGAAGGTTTCAAATATTCCACCTGAAGCACAGGAAGTGGAGGTGCAGGGAGGACACTCAAAAGGAAAGAGGGGAAGCCTTAAGCACTCGACGCGGGTGTGGAGGCAAAAGAAAACTAAAAACATAATGGTAATTGGTATGGATGTAGGACTCGA
>CBVK0101581467.1:0-10119 GCA_900067695.1 Picea abies | reverse complement strand
CAATGGAAAATCAGAACAACCCTGCTAGACCTTGGCTGGACCAGGATGCCATAGTTGTACCTGGAGCTCAGCACCCTTTACCTAAGCACCCGGAGAAATGGCTTCCCAAGTTTGATCCTGATTCAAAACAGATAGCTGAAGATCACATTAAAAAATTTATGTTAGCCATAAGACTCCGTAATGTTGAACATGAAGACGTTGTCTATAGGTTGTTCCCGTATACTTTCGAGGGTAATGCATTGACATGGTACTTTGCCCAGCAACCTCATACCATTGTTTCTTGGGAAAAGTTTGAGTCATGCTTTTTGTAAAAGTTCGGAGATGGTAAACGCTGGAAGTCCTAGTCATGGATCTTTCTAGCTTAAGAATGCACCCAAAAGAAAAAGTTAAAGACGTCAATCCAATATTCTTAACACTTAAAAATAGAATCCCTGTAGATTTTATGCCTGCCGAGAGTCTTATAATAGCTTACTACACTAAAGCGTTGCATCAAAGTATAGCTATTTGGGTTAAACGATCTAAGAAAGCCACGTTGTTAGAGGCCTTCGAGGAGGCCAGTCAGATTGAAAAAGGCATACTTAGTCTTAAAGACTCTACTAGCAACGAACCTGAGACTAGTTCTTCTTCCAAAAAGAAGATCGAAATCCTCCCCAAACCCACACAAAGTAAAACACAACTTGGAAACTCTGATTTGGAAAACTTAACTAAAGTTGTTCAAAAACTGTCGAATCAAGTTATAGATTTAAAAAGGTCGACTGAAGAAGCTTCCTCGAGTAACGGGCCCTACAAACCTCCTTTCCGAAATCCTTTTCCTACCAACCGACCTAACCTAACCACCGAAGGCCTTAATCTAGAAAGTTTGCAATGTGCTCTTCAAACAATTCTAGAAGCCCAAGATAACTTGATGCCTCCTAAGATTCCCGAAGAGGTAGTTGAACCAGAGACAGTTCAAGAGGAAGATTCTTCTCCAAACATTTTTGGACACTTCTCGGATAGCATCTTCCAATCCAACTTCGAGACGGTTCATCCTTATAACACTAGGAGTAAGACGGCGAATAAACCTTCTTCCGAAAATACAACAACTTCGCCCCCAAAGCAATCTAAATCAGATGAAACTAAACAAAGTAATGTAAGCCCCAACTTAGATTATGATGTTGTTGAAGATCTTAAAAAGTTAAGGGCTAACATTTCTATTTATGAATTATTGAAATTTCCATTTTTATTACAAAAAATGTTGCAAAATATTTCAGAAAACGGCAAGAATGGTAATTCTAATGGTAACAAGGTTGTACAAAGCAAAGTCCCTCAGAAGATTTCCACTAAAAATAATCCTGATCCTCAAGATAAAGGAAGCCTTCCTGTAAGTAATGTAAATAATGTAAATAATGTAGATAAAGTAGCTTTAGAAACCGCGAGTAAAAAGCCACAAGCTACTACTCTTAGTACTCGCAAGAATGTACCTCCTTTCCTGTTAACTTTCAAAATTTTCAACAGAAATGTACATAATTGTATGGTGGACTCAGGAGCATCATCCAATGTGATGCCTTGGTCTGTCTGCCAAAAGATTAACGCTGAAGTGGAGACGTCTACTTTGAAAATCATACAACTTGATCAAACCAATGTTAAAGTTATAGGCAAACTAAAAAATGTATTGATTAGATTATCATCTAACCCCAAGGTTCATCAGGTTATTGATATAATTGTTATGGATATTCCAGAAGTGTATGGTCTGTTTTTAAGAAGGGACTGGTTAGAGCATCTACATGGTTACTTTGCGACAGACTGGTCTCACTTATGTCTCCCAAAAAATGGCAAGCCTAATAAAATAAAAGTGAATCATGAGCGCTACCTTAAGTTCACGGTCACAGATTTGAATGATCCTAATGAACCATATACACCTTCTGTTGATTCACCCGAAGTCCAAGGGATGGACACCTTCTTTGGAAAATTTATAGCCGAGGATTCACCTGACACCAACCCAAAAAAACAGTCTGAGATCGTAGCATATATACAGCCTGCACCTTCCACACAAGAATCCTATGAACCCGATACAAATCAAATTCGGTCTATGTATTTCGACGGGTCAAAGTTCAAAGAAGGAGTCGGAGCAGGCTGCGTCATTATCGATCTGGCAGGTAACAGAACATTGATGGCATGTAGGTTGGAATTTGAATGTACTAACAATATTGCAGAATATGAGGCTTTACTGCAAGGTCTCAGAAAAGCTTTGGACATGAACATTCAAAATTTAACCGTCTTTGGCGACTCTGAAATAGTGGTTAGACAGGTGAGAGATTCTATCCACTGCCTTTCTCCACATCTCAAAAGCTACCAGTCTGAGGTATGGAAATTAATGAGTAAATTTTCTACTTTTAATATAAATTCCATTCCTATATTGAATAACTCTGAAGCAGATCTATTAGCTAATGTAGCTTCTAAACTTCTTCCTGCAGAGGGCTTGTCCCCAGACGCATTCTCCATCGAGTTATTGTTTCGATCATCTGTTCCTGACAACATCATGAACTGGAGAGTATTTGACAATGATCAGTAGATCGTTAACTTTCTGCACATGAAAGAAACCTTTCAAGGCGCGGTGATAGATGAACACACGCACAATGACAATTTGCGCGATTTTACGGTAATACCTGATCCAAAATCTCTTGAAGCTCTGTCGGAGACGGTAAACTCGATCCCAAAATCTATAATTAGATTAGAGAAGTTTTATGATTTTCAAGATAAATTTAAAAAGACGGTCGATTGTAAAACCAAAAGTTCTTCGTTGTCTTATGAAAAAGTGAACTTAGGAACTAGTGAAAATCCTCAGTGCATTAACCTAGGCTTGGGATGTTCTAGACAAGAAAAAGCTACTTTCATTAAATTGTTCAAAGAATTTAAAGATGTCTTTGCATGGACGTATGAGGATCTTAAAACCTTCGACCCTAATATCATACAGCATGTCATCCTGATGAAGCCCCAAACCTTACCCTTTCAACAAAAACTGAGGAAAATGCACCCCAAACTGGAACCGACCATTCAAAAAGAATTGAATAAACTCCTAAGTGGTAAAATAATTTTTCCTGTTAAGCACACTCAATGGGTGTCCAACCTTGTCCCAGTTCAGAAGAAAAACGGGGAAATCCGACTCTGTGTCGATTTTCGAAACCTCAATAGAGTGTCTGACAAAGATAATTATCCTGTCCCACCCATGGAATAGATCCTTCAATAGGTATCTGGTTCCAAGAGGCTATCCTTGTTAGATGGTTTCTCTAGATACAACCAAGTGCTGATGTCTCCGCCAGACCAACTCAAAACTACCTTCCATACTCCATGGGGCACTTATGCTTATCGCAAAATGCCTTTTGGATTGATTAATGCCGATGCTACCTTTCAGAGAGAAATGGACATTGCTTTCTGAGGCTTGATCAATCAGTCTGTTGTAGTTTACTTAGATGATGTGACTGTTTATTCAAAAAACAAAGACGATCATCTAGCTCACTTACGAGCCGTTCTGCTACGATGTCATAAATACGACATCTTCTTGAACCCCCAAAAGTCCATCTTTGCAGTAGAACAGGGTAAACTCCTAGGATTCATTGTGTCTAGTCAAGGGATGATTATTGACCCCGAGAGGACTCAAGTCATCGCAAAAATTCCCCCTCCTACATCCAAGAAGTCTATGCAGTCTTTTCTAGGACATATTAACTTCGTGAGAAGATTTGTCCCCAGCTTCTCCAAAATGGTCAGACCCTTTCATAACTTAATTAAGAAAGACACCCAATATCACTAGGGACCCATAGAAAATCAAGCTTTCACTGCCATAAAGAAGGCCATAACAGACGCTCCGTCTCTCATGAGTCCTGACTTCTCTCAATATTTTACACTCTATACTTTTGCCTCTGACCGTTCCTATGTTGCCATCCTAACTCATAAGAATGCAGAGAACCACGAAGTACCCATCACCTTTATGAGCTCCTCTTTCAAAGGCGCTGAACTTAATTACCCAGCAGTTGATCGGCAAGCCTACGCTGTTTTCAAAGCAGTTAAGCACTTCCGGTCCTATCTTTTGAAGTCAAGGGCGAAAGTCATTGTCCCCTACCCTGCCGTAAGGAACTTGTTAGTACAGAAGGAGTTAGGTGAAAAGAGAGCTAACTGGGTCACCTCCTTGCAGGAGTATGACTTAGAAATTACCCCAGCTCAGATAGTGAGAGGCCAAGGGTTATGTAAGTTGGTTTTTGATTCAGAATCAGGATAGCAAGAAGAAAATGAAACGTCAAACCTAGTTCAAAGCAATCAAAGTCTAATCTGTTGCGCACAAAACCTTGTTAGTCCTTGGTACGATGATATAAGATTCTGTCTTGAACATGGATCAGCCCCCTGTCACCTTGACCCCACCAAAAGAAGAGAGTTGAGACTAAAGTCTGCCTCCTTTCATCTGGTTAATGGTGTACTGTTTCGTCAGAATTTTGACGGCGTACTGATGCGCTGTCTAGAAAAAGACGAAGAAGAAAAAGTCTTGCTAGAGTTGCATGGAGGAGAAGCTGGTGGTCACTTCAGTGGTGACACCACTACTCATAAGGTTTTAAGAGCTGGTTACTACTGGCCCACGCTTTTTAGGGATGCCCATGCCTTGTGTCGTAAATGTATAATCTGTCAGAAAGCATCAGGGCGGTTGCAAAAACCAGCCTTTCCCTTGCAACCCGTTTCAGTAGATTCTCCTTTTCAGCAATGGGGCCTTGATATCATAGGTCCAATTAACCCTCCGTCCTCGCAACAACACAAGTATATTGTGACATCCACAGATTACTTTACTCGATGGTCTAAAGCTGCTGTGCTAAGAACTATCAACACTAGTCAGGTAATCGCTTTTCTAAACTCAAATATTATCACTCGTTTTGGTATCCTTGACTGTCTAGTCTTTGAAAACGCTTCATACTTTTCTTCTCTTGAGATGAGCGAGTTTGATTTAGAGAAAGGAATTAAGATGAAGTATTCTGCTAGTTACTACCCCCAGGGCAATGGATTAGCAGAATCAACAAACAAGAACTTGATCAAAATTATCAAGAGAACCGTGGTTGAAAATCACAAGAATTGGCATAATGCATTGTTGAACGCACTGTGGGATGATAGGGTAACACCAAAAGCTGCTATAAGTAACTCCCCCTTTTTTCTATTTTATGGTAGAGAAGAAATTCTGCCACCTCACATTCTTCTTCCTTCACTTCAGTTGTCACAGAAAGTCCAAGAAGAAGATTGTCCCCCTTTAGAAAACCGAATTAACGCTTTGATGAAGCTAGAAGAGGTAAGAGCCCAAGCTAAGCGTAAATTAGATCAACATCAACAATTGGTTAAAAGCTGGTTCGATTCTAATTCTGCTTCTGATAGGAATTTTGAAATAGGCGATCTCGTCTTAAAATGGGACAAACCGCATGAAGGAAAGGGAGAACACACTAAATTTCAAAACTTATGGCTTGGACTGTTTTTTATTACTGAAAAGTTTGGTCCCAGTTCTTTTCGATTATAGAATCTTGAAGGGCATCTTGACACCTATCCGGTGAATGGCCAAGCCCTGAAGAGATACTTTACTTGATAACTACCCTTGTATATTATGTATATATTTTTTCTTTTGTTTACTTTTCGTTTGCTTTCTATTTTTTATTTTGATTTGAATTTATCAGTTTGCGTTTTCTTGGAAAATACACGTACCTGTACACTGAGCTATTCAGACAAAGACGAAAGAAATCTTCTTCGCTGAAACAACTTCTGAAAAATTTGTACAAACATCAATGGTATATTTCTGAAATATCTGTGTTGGAAAAATCTGTTGTTTGAAAGAAGTTTACCGATTTCGATCTCTGAGTAAAGCTCGTCATGATCATCTATTATCTTTTTACGCTGTCCCTTTTCCGTAAAGGAATGACTCAGAAGATGTCTCCCTGTCTTAGGAAGTTGTTTTTAAATAAAACATCTCTGGATCTAAATAGAGGACAGTTCTAAAAAAAAAATTTGATGAGGTTTGAAAAAATTATGTTAAATATCATGATTTTCAGCGTCACCCCGCTCAGCTATATATCTATGAAAAAAAAAAATATATATGAATAAGAGTTGTGGGAAGTGTTTGTAAACCCGCCGGGATACTGAACAGGTCTGCTGGCAGTGGGTAAATGCATGCATGGTGCCAAGACAACTTCGCCAGGGTACTGAACAGGCCTGCTGGCAGCAAAGCAATGTCAGGTATATGAAAATTTGCAAAAAAGAAACCTCTTTAATGTCCTTTATTTTGATCCAGAACTTCGTGGCAGGATATAGACGTCAGAGTGGGTTAAATGGAAACCCTGTCGAGGCTATGGACGCCTGCTGGCAGCAGTGGCCATGAAAACAGTATTGGAGATTTTATCTTTAATATCATGACTTGCTGGTCTTAAGATTGTTATCAGTTTTCATCTTTTGAAACACTGCTGGAAAAGATCGTTAATGATGATGTTAGTACGATTTTCTAGTTGTTATTTTTGAGTTGAAATTATCTTTGCTGTCCTAATCTGAATTGGTTTATTTTGACAGAGATAACTGCTTCTACCAGTGTGTCTCCATTGTTGGCAGCCAATTCATTTTTTTATTATCTTATAAGCTGCCTACACCTATGTTTTGAAAACATCATTTTTTCATCGCAATTTTCAAATAAACAACATTTTCAATTTTTGCGACATTTACACATTTGTCTTCGTCAAGTTTTCACGACTGTAAGCATGAAAAATTCTCCTTTCGAAGTCATATTTCGATCATTATCTGAACTATCAATATCTCTCTTGTCATTATGCCTATTGCGCTTACCTTTTATTGATCATTATACAACTGGAAAGATCCTCTAATCGGTTCTCATACTTCGATTGATTGTATAACTTGGTTTTATTGAGTTTGTAAGGCATTTGGCATTTGGATTTTACACCTCATATGACTTGCCTGATCATTGATTCTATGAAAATGCATAGGGGCTATGATTAAATTTTTTATATATATGTATTTTGATATAATCCTTATGTTAATCTTTTCATAACTTTTGGTTTGTCGACTACATGAATACCATTTGGCACCTTGGTTAAACTTTTGATTATATGAGCTGATACATTAGCGCATAGTTGATTTTGGTTTTGATTTATAAATCGGGTGTTTAAACACTATGGCATAACGTTTGCGCACATTGGTATACACATTTGATTTCATTAGTTGGGCACATGACTCGATGGTTGAACTACTATAATGGATTGAATAGCTATGTAAATCGGCGGTTGTACTTGGATAATGAATATTTTGCATGCCAGACTCCACCACCTTCGCATGCTTTCATTTATGCCTATCCCTTTTGCTCGTTCATTTCTGTTAGCTCAGGTAGCTCGGCTCCTGTGTGTGTTGGTGATCCAAACCCTGCGCTTACCATGCGTTCGGCTCCATGGCACCAGTCATGCGAGTCGATCCCAATGGAAACCAAGCCCTGTTAGTGTTTGACCATGCCCGCAGAGACCTGGAGGAAAATGGGTGGCTACCCTTTATACAACGATTTGAGGGTTTTAATCTCTGTGTAGCACGACAGTTTTCCATGACCTTCGATGGCTGTAGAGCCAAGGTGGGTGACATACAATTGGAAATTGATGAGAAATTTATCAGTCTTGCCACAGGGTTACCTGCTATGGGACAGCATTGGTTTAAGAATTGTAAGGTTGAGGAAGTGCCATGGACATTGTTGTTTCTATCGCGCAAAGTCACCTTTTGTGCAGAGGTATGCCCATATCTATGATCAAACCAAGATGGCATGACTTATTAATTCTATTCAAGAAGTTCGTGACTTGTGAAGGTCGATACGGACTTGTGTTGCTCTACCACCTGCGTTTGCTGATGATTTTTATAGGGTATCCTCTAAACATGCCTTTCTACTTTCATCGTAGCCTATATAAAATGTCGAAAAAGTTTAAGAGGCAGAAGGATGACAGTAGCCTGTTCCACCATGGGCTTATCAAACTTGTCATTATTTATCATTTGAGTTTGCACGAGGATAGTTGGAGCGCTTTCGTTGCTCGGAATGGTTTCGAGGATCCACACCATGTACAAGTTGATAAACCTGTGGTAATTAAAACCAAGGCTGAACCGCCTGTACCCTTACATCTCCTACTGCCTAAACCCTTGGCAGACCCTGGTTTTGACCTACCTGACACTGTAACTAAGAGTGCAGAGGCTATTAAAAATCCTATAAGCAAAAAGCCCAAGGCAAACCCTACTGCTAACGCTAAGGGTAAAAGGAATGCCCGGCTCATTTCGAGAATGGCCAGAAACAAACCGAAACCCTATGCTGAGTCCAACCCTATCATCCTAAGTGAGGATTATGATTCTGATGTTGAACGTTTCTTAGCCAGTGAGTACCCCTACTCGTAGAGTTTATGTCCAAAACCCCCTTATGATTTCATATCAAACCTTCCCCCCTGCCTAAAGAACGACCCTGACTACCATGGCATTAAGTTGCCTCGTGAAACCCTCGGTCATTTGGCCAAACCCTCGTCTACTCCTTCTAAACCCACACAGTCACCCTGTGACCAATGAAATTCATGGTTAGAACGATATTACGTTGTTGTTCCTATACTCCAATTGAAGATTCAATCACTGGATGATCAAATTGCAATGCTAACCAGTCAAAAAGCCAAGCTCCAAGCAACAGATAAAAAGAAAAAGACAACCGGCTCCATTCTTTTCAAAAACATAGAATCAACCATGGCCGTTGTAAATTCCAAATTGGCATAATCAAGCAGCCTCGTCACTACACAGGTATGGTTTTGGCATCGTTTTTGTTTTGTAAATAATCTAGGTTGATATAATTATTTGAATTCAGTTTATAAATAGCTCAGTCACTCATCCAAATGCCTCTGTCATTCGGTGATCATCCTGTACATGGTTTTGTTTTGATAAAAATAGAAGGAATTTCGATTTGATGTAAGATCTTCTCATAGATTTTTATTGGATTTGAATAGTTATTCGTTTGGATTTCATTTGCTAAGTTTGTCTGAGTGAAGTAACGAAAGTAATGGTGTGTTTTCAATACAATTCGTTTTGTATATACTCCGCCCGACAAGTTTTTATGCTCAATTTAGAATACAATTTTGCTCGGATTCGATCTCGTTATCATTTGTATGTTGTGATTGGTAATTGTTTTTGGGAGGATATTTGTTACGATATGTTGTGTTATATGATTTTCCAAATCACGAGTACCACTCTGCTCAATTCATTTTGGTTAGAAATACTTTGTTTTTATAAAAATAATGATCTCATTTAACTTGTGCAACTACGCCCGAATTATAGAACAATGACTATTGTTAAACCCAGCCGATTGATTCGCCTCATCGTATCGTTGTTAGTTCGATCATTTTTAGGAATTGGATTCCGATTATGATTACTGCTCTATCTGGTTTTAAAATTGTAAAACGAATTGGTCAAACCAAGTTGTGATTCGTTTGATTGGAACGATCTCGTTTTGATCAAAGTCGATCAATCCTATTTTCCCAATTTGTAATAACAAATTACGAATTCTGTTGTTAATCAATCAATCCTGTTACGATTTTGTTTAAATTGATTTTCGCGCCAGTGTGAATTTCCGTGGTTATGTCAACACAGTGATAATGATTTGATAACAATGTTGTTTAGTTTCGATCATATCCCTTGCTGACAAGATAGCATAACGATTGTACGTGATTTGTTTTGATTGTGTCGATTCCAAATTGATACCAAACAATTTCACGATGGTTGAATTATGCTTCTATTCATTCGATTTTGTGGTGACACAAGAAACAGAATATGCCCGTCTCTGTAGGCATTCATTGATTCGGATCTTGTTTAGTTTTGAATGATATGACAAATTTGAATTAAATGATTCATTTTTCAAATGATTATTGATGTCAATTTAACTGAAATCTTTCAAAAAGATTTGAATTAATTACAATGTTGATTCTGTACCTTACTTAGACTAGCTACATAATCGCATGATTCTGTAGCTAGTCTATAGAATTAGATTTTTATTGTTTTATTAATAAAATATCTCTCTAACTTGTCTATTTCTGACCTATTTCAGGTAAATTCGAATTG
>CBVK0101581464.1:0-13367 GCA_900067695.1 Picea abies | reverse complement strand
CCCCCCCCCCTATTCAACATGCCTCATAGCCTCATAGACAACATTGCATTGCAACAAAACTTTTAAAATTCAAAAGGGCATTGATCTGCTATGTTGATGTCATTGGGTCATGCTTATGAAGGGTCTATCCTTATTCATCAGTGCTTAAGTGGATACTCTCGATCTCATTGTCGGAGGAGCAGTAGGAGCTTCCATAGCTCCTGGACTTTAAGTAGAAACTATGCCCTTGCTAGTTATGATTTTCTATGTGGTTAATTCTAGTCTCCAATTTTTCTATTTGGTGGTTATCTCTCATAGTTGTGCCCATAGTTGCTTGCCTCTAACAATTGGTGTCCATGAGCACTTACCTGAGCTTTAACTTCTCTACTTAGCTTACTGTTCTTAACCCTCTTTGCTATCTCATACTACTTTAGGTTGGTCAATTCTTCTTGTAGGCTTTGATTTTTTGCTACTTGACCTTTCTAGACCTGTTCTATCATCCTTTGTAACTCTCTCAATTCCTTCTTTAGGGTTGCTTGGGCCATAACTCTCCTCCTTGGCATCATCGTTCCTTCTACAAAACTGAAGGAAACTCTCGCCAATTTTGATGGAGCATCAACTTGATACAGGGAATACTTAAAATATGCAATGTCTTCAATAAAGCAAACTTTTGTGTATATAAAAGATTCACTATGTCTGACTTCATAGATCATGGCTTGTTCATGTGCCATGATGAGGCAGACTTTTGATTTAAAGTTTGTCCATTTTCAAATCTTGTTTTTTGCAGCGATATTTGCAAAACAACCTGTATAATTGTTGTTGCTAAGGGGAGTGTGTACATATTTAATGCATTGAATCATTTGGCAAGATTTGGCATCATCTCATATATCCTTTGTATATGCACATTTGAGGGGGGTTGATTTCCATACAGTAACATTGTTATTAGCATTGAATCCATTATGCAATCTTGACCTCAACTCAGATTGTTAAGTTCAAACATTTATATTGAGCATGGCCTTCTTTTGCATTGTTGGTCATGGACCCTAGTCCCCAAGCGAAGGTGAATAACAATTTGCCCTTGCATTCCTCATGAGCCCTCTTGCCACAAATCTTACTAGGTTTCTTTTGGTTGCCATGTGGGACAAATGATTTTACATGATAAAATTTATTCTAGTAATTTTTTACCCTAATATACCTAAAGGTCTCTTTCTCTAAGGTTGCCACACAACATTCATTTCTTGTAATGCTTATGCTAACCCTTCTAACTCCAGCTAGGCTTATCTAATTCATTTTCAACATTTTTTTTTAGTTGGGAGTGTTATCCCAAGATCTAGCAGCCTTGTGCAAAGCCTATCACAAGGTGCAAGACAAGGGTAACTATTGGAAGTACTTGCCACTGTCACCTTAGCAATTACTTCCCTCGTTTTAGTGAAGGAAGAAATCCAACACAAGGGAGACTTCCCTAGAAACCTCAAGGAATCCTATAGCAAGATTGAATCAAGTCTACGGCCTCCTATCTTGGTTTCTCAATTATACCACCACTTAGATCAAGGTTGTCAAGGCAATAACAAGGTGGTTCAATGAAATAGCTTTCAGATTTGTTAGGACGAAGTTTCTTGAACAATCAATGATATTAACTAAGTCAAAACTAGTCAAGGAAATGCCCCAAGCACTACAAATCAATAAGAAAGCTATGGCTGTCATAAAACTTGTATCAAGGATGATTACTTCAGCAAATTACCAAGTTACAACAGCAGAAATATAACAGCCCTTGAAACTAATAGACATGCAATGAAAGAGGGCTAAAAATGCAAGAAAAAACTGGGGTTCTAACTTCTAGCTAACAAATGCTTGCTTAAATGTTAATGGCATGAAACAAGCTTGAGACCTCCTAGACGTCAAACCCTAGCAAGCTGAAAATTGAAGCAGCAATGCAATAAATGATGTCAAGGGAGATTCCAAGGATGAAAGATGCGTACAAACCCTAGACGTCAAGCTAAGAAGAGGTTGAAAGTTGAAGGTAAGTCCTAGTCTAAACATAAAGCATCAAAGGAGAGGTAAAAATAGGGTTCAAGATCACTTGTAATAGAAATGGACTAGTGCCATCTAGCTTCCTTGGGCATATGGAGTGAAAGATGCACTTTCTTGGAGAGCAAAGGCAAGAGGAAGACCTAAGAACTAAACCCTAGGGTAGTCCACTACAAACCCTAAAAGGCCATCCTATGTCTTCTAGAAACCTTTAGCAAGAGATCAAGATGGATTTTGGTTAAAACCCTAGAGTAGTCCACTGCAAATCCTAGAACTTTAACCTACAAGAATAAGACTAGGGTAGTCCACTACAAACCCTAGAATTATCCCTATGTAATTTAACAAGCTTTAAGAAATGATTTACAAGGGAAGGTAGTCCATTACAAACCTTTCCTTGGGTTTCAAGACAAGGTTTATTCAAGAAAATACGAGATAACATGCAATTATCACCACTTTGATAAGACATTCAAGAAATAAACCATCAAAGACTTAGAAAGAGCACTTACTAGGCAAATCAATGAGCATCCATGGAACCCTAACCATGAAATCATCCACAAAACTTGAAAAGCATCCACAAGATCATCTCCAAAACAAGGTGCATAAGTCATCCATAGCGAAAAAGAGAGATAGAAGACAAGTGTAGTGAATCGTGATGATTCTCCACAAGATGAGTTATGATTTACAAAATGGAGCTCTCCCTCTATATATACGAGGTAACCGAGCGCTATATCCTCCTAAGAAGCCCCTAAAACATGTAAATCCATGATACAAGGTGGATAGGTCTTAGGCCGATACCCAAAAGTGCCTCCAAAATGAAAATACAACACTAAAACATCAAAATGTCCTCCTAAAAGGCCACGTGTGAGTGTAAAGTGACAAAAGGGGGTGGCGTCGTCTTCTCAAGGGGTACAAAAGCTCCAAAAGTCACATCCATCCCCAAAAGGTGCAAAGCATCGTCAAAGGTCTTGTCCCCTCATCAATAGGGTCACTTCTTGTCATCAACAAGGTGCCAACTCATCACGCATGTGCTGGGTCGACTCAATCAAAAGTCATATCACTCCAAGCATGACGTCATCCTCTAGATATGCAACGTCTTAAGTGAAAATGCCAACATTATGAAGGAGGACTCCATCATCCCTCCAAAGGGGTATATCACCATCATCACATGCCACAGGACTCCATCATCCCTCCAAAGGGGTATATCACCATCATCACATGCCACACCATCAATCTAAGCCATAACATCCTCAAAGGGTGCATGACGTCATTAGGGGCTCCATGTGGCATGTCTAGGTGCATGTGCAATGTCTTGGTTCATCGATGCAACGTCCTAAGTCTAGGAGGTGCCAGGAGGTGTGAAAGGGCATGCTAAGTCATCAAGTAGCTCAACGCTCATCATCAGGGGCCCAACGTTCTCCATACAATGTGCAATGTTCAAGGTAGAAGCACCAAAATGTCCTCCATAGGATCATCTCTCGGGGTGCATCATCATCAAGCAAGGGTTCATAGAATAAGGTAAGCTCAACCATTATGGATACAAGAGCCATTAGAATCATAAAAGGTAAGCTACAATTTAATACAAAATCCACATAAGTAATTCACATTAGGTATCTTCTAAGTTTAGAGCCATTATGCAATTTCCCAAGTTTAGGTATGGGAGGACCATCACAAGACCCTATTAGGTGTGCCAGTACCCAAGTAGAGGAGTAGTTCCTGATAAACCCATCAAAGTATAAGTATAAGTGAATGATATGACATGAAGTTTACTTCATGGTCATGGTGTCATTGACATGCAAGGCCACGTGTGAGGTTCATCTCCATGAGCAGCTTTATAGAGGGAGCGCTTGGTGCATTGAGTTACCCTTTCCTCGACACTATTTCTTTCCAAACCCCCATTCTTTCCTTTTGATATTCATTTATTGCTTTGCAAGACCTTGTTTTAGGTTTATGCATTTATTTTTACTAGGATTCAATTAAGTCATTTTAATATGTTATGCATTCAATGCATTAGGACTTAGGGTGATGGCCTCCTAATGAGGGGGTATAGCTCAAGCTGATCTTCGGCTTTTGATTTATCATTTGTCATCCCATTTCATTTTCCATTCTTTTACTAGTTGCATCAACCTAGGGCATTCAAACCCCTTCTTCTCATAGGAGGATGAAGGTACAAACCTTTTTGGGATACATGTAATAGCCACTTCCAGAAGATAGGACAATGGGAGAAATATGGATGGAATGTGTTAAGTATAGGGGGGATTGGTACGTTACTCCTATCAAGGCCTCCCAGTAGTACCCCTGTTCCCTTAAAGTGACAACACTTGACTAGGACACATATGATGGCCACCGAGCTGAAACAAGGCAAAAAGCATAACTTCCAAGCATCATGATCCATTATCTGACTTCAACCTATGATCCTCACCTAAATGCCTAATGTATTAAATGTAACACTTTGTATGAAACGATGACTAATGTACCTCATGTGCGTTTTACCACTATCATTGGATGAACCTGTCGATCAACTGAATGAGCTGAGCAATGATGAGGGGGAAGGCATCTAAGGGGTTGTTGTTTGTGGAGAATGCTGATCATCATCTCTAGGATCACTATATGCAATGTGGATCATGGAGACTGATCTCCTCTACTTACCCCTAGGTGAGAGGGGGTGACAGGGAGTAGTCTCATAGTCTTTAAACATTGCAATAGTGCCCCCTCCTTGAATTGCTCTGCCCTTGAAGTAATTGGAGTATAGGATGTTGAAGTAAAGTTTGGCCTTCCTAGGTAGCATCTTCTAAGGATAAATCCTTCCTCTAAATAGGTACTTGAACAAGACCATTCCTCAATTTCTTCTCTCGATTGGCCAAAACGTATATTTGAATGACAATAACACAACTTTCATCATTCAGAGGTGGTAGGGTGTTTGAAATTTGAACATTTCTTTCTACTACTTTCTTCAAGCATGAGACATGAGAAGTTAGAAGTGTACTAGGAGTGTTTCATATATAATATATATTTTTATATATTATAATTCATATATATTAAAGAAACATGCAAAATGCAAAATTAGTTGCATAAAATTTGAAAACATATATTTTTGTTATACCTGTAGACAAATACCACATTATCAAGAAGTTAGAATTGTCATTGTTATCGCATAATTTGTACTTGTTCAAAGCCCAAGATAAGTAGGTGAAATTGGTGTAACAACATGATATCCCTCCACTGTCACCTCAGTGAGAAATCCCCACTTTCAGAGATGGATGGAAGTCCAACCCAAGGGAGGTGTCCCTGGTGACCTAAAGGGTTGGGTAAGCTAAGGATATGGTTAAGATATACCCCCCTCTCACTGGTCACCTAAGTCAAGAATGTCTATGTCCGAGAAATTGAGGCAAAGAAGAGTAATTGGTGTACCTTCTCGGAACAAGAACAATATAGCATATATATAGCAATTTCCAAGTACAAGAATGATAATAAGACCTCAATAGACAATCAAAATATATGTTGGCTGTTAAGAAATTGCAACAAGTTCTCAGTTTATAACAGAAATTGATGTTTTATAATAGCCAAGAGAATTAGTGCTCAAAATTGCAAGAAAAGACAGTAGAAATTAAGCATATTTTCCAAGGATCAAGTAACAACTTCCACAAGCAAATTCTGAGTGAGTTAGCTATGAGTTAGGTTAGTGTATGCAGAAAATTGGTATGAATTAGTATGGCTGTAGCAATGTTTTGCAACAACAACAAGTTAGTTGATGATTTTAGCTAAGCTAGGGTTAATAGAAGTTAGTAGATGCTTTAGAGAATAGTGTAAGATTTGATTGATCAATTCCTTCAACAAGAGCAAGTAGACAAGTGCCTTTTGGGCTGATGGAGTCAATTACAACAGCAGCAATAACTTGGAGAAATAAATGGTAATAATGGTCTAAGGATGGAGAGATAAAGTCTTGAGGTGTTGGCACTTCAAGGCCTCAAGCTCTAAGTCTCAAAGATGGAATTTTGGCAACTAGTTATCCTTGGACACTTGAAATATATATTTGCAACTAGTTCTAGAACAAAATTTCTAAAGTGCTAGCACTTTAGGGCTTTAGAAGCTTATCTAAACAAGATCTTCTTATCAATTTAACAAGTGGAAAAAACTAGAGAGAGGAAGAAGCACCTTATGTCCCTCTCCTAGGGTTATGAGCAAGCAATTTCATAATCTTTAATATGAACAAGTAAAAACATACCACAACATTTATAGCATAAACAAATTGCATATTTTTTACTTACTTCACTAAGAATAATCAAGCACAAACCCTAGTTGAAGACCTTTACCCCATAAACAAGCCAAGAGACATCACAAAATAACTTCTCCAAGAGGTGTGCACTAGTTCAAGAGACCAATAACCCAAGTGTAGCGAAAATTTCAGTCCTACTCTCTTATGAGAGGAAGAGTTATATTTTAAAAATGAAAATGGGAAGGTGTATTTATATCACCTTTCCCAAAAAATGTCAATACAAAAATAAAACCAGGGTCGACCTCAATAATTTTCCCTTATAACTTAATTTTCCAAAATTTAATTCATTTGGCACAAAATAAAACCCTAAAGGTGACGTCATGCCTTCTAGGGTGACATTAAGTCCCCAAGTGGGATGTTAGGTTGGAAAAGGTGCAACATTTGACCTCCAAAGGTTGTCGGCCATGCCCACACATGCCAAGTGTCCATGTCAAGCCTTCCTCCATCAAGGCCTTCATCCCTAGTGATGTCATGGGCTAGTAGGGTGACGTCCAAGCCTCCAAAGGCATAATCTCCATGTCAAAGAAGTTGGGATCTCTCCATCTAGGTCTGTTAGAGTGCCTCCAAATGCAACGACCTCCTTATTCAAGGTGAAACTGGTGATCACAAGCTTTCCATAAACATGGAGTCTCTACATCCATCCTTAGCCTCCAAATCCCCCATGAAGGTCTGAACAAGTCATCTCCTCATGAATACATGTCCCTCAGGTAAGGTCCTGCAAAGACAAACTGGTATTCCCTCCAAAGTTCCATAAGTCACAAGAATCATGCCAAGTAAGCCACATCTAATAATAAAACCACTCGAACATGTGCATCAAACCCCCCTTTTCAAACTAAAAAAATGCTCAAAGACTGTATGCAATTTGTCAAATTTAGGTATCGGAGGGGTGTCAAGGAATCCTATTGGGTCAATCAATCCCCAAGTCAAAGGTGTTTCCCATGGAAAACCCATCTAAGCCATGTATGAGTATGAAGTGGAGTGGGGTAAAACTTATGGGAATCGAGTTCATGACATACAAGAGTTCGTATTGTCTCATTTATGGGTGCCTTTGTAGAGAGTGTGCTACACCTTTGTTTTCAATGCAATCTTTTTCCAAGCCCATTTATTGCAATTAATTAATCAAAATCCAAAACAATTGGGTACTATAAGACATGGAAATAAAAGAGTATCGCAACGTCACTTGAATATAGAGGTACACAGAGTGCCATATGCATGGAATGAAAGGGACACCACATACGTGTACACACCTCAACAAGCAGGACATCTATATAATGTGAGTTTTCTATTGCAGGTCTTTAAATTCCTTTACGAGAAACATTTCATTGTTCTCAAGACCTCTTGGGAGAGCATCTAGAAGGTCACGATTTGCCTTTTATCTTTTTCCAACTACATTTTCCTCTAGACCTTCAACCCCTTCTTCCCATGAAATGAGGTACAATCCCTTCTTGGGTTTGTGCACCCAAAAATCCCTAAAGATAAGGAGACAAAAGGGAAGAAGTATGGAAAGTGATAAGTATGATCAAGAATGGTGTGATGACTCTTCAAGGAACCCCCCAATAGCACCCTATTCTCGAGGGTGACCAACTTACTAGGATGGAATCACACCCACCAAGGTTTATTAAGGCAAAGAGTATAATTTCCAAGCATATGTTCTGTAATCAAGAAAGAATTATTTGCAACATATTCAAATGCTTCAATTATTAGGGTGACACTTACCATGATATCAGACTTATTACCTCATGAAGAAAGGCCTTTTGTCCTTTGGGGCCAGGCCGGTGTGATGGAAGTTGCTCTGTTGTTGGTGATGTATGGTGGTGCATCAATGAATAAGAAGGGCCCTGCGAGGTTATGCCATTCATTATGGCTCTCGGCAATCCATGTCTGCAATCTGTGGGCCTCGAGACATGATCTCCTTAGTTACCCCTAGACTGAGGGGGTCAGACTTATTACCTCATGAAGAAAGGCCTTTTGTCCTTTGGGGCCAGGCCGGTGTGATGGAAGTTGCTCTGTTGTTGGTGATGTATGGTGGTGCATCAATGAATAAGAAGGGCCCTGCGAGGTTATGCCATTCATTATGGCTCTCGGCAATCCATGTCTGCAATCTGTGGGCCTCGAGACATGATCTCCTTAGTTACCCCTAGACTGAGGGGGTCACATGCCCTTGTAAAACCTATGCATTCTAGAGGAAAAATAAATACTTATGCCATCTTTTTTTTCTAACCTCATACCTATCATCAACGACAAGATTATGGTGATTTCACATATTTGTTATTATCACTACTCTAAAATATGAAAAGTGCAGTGAGTATCTACAGTCAATCATTATTGTTTCAACAATCCAAGCTTGTAAATTCAATTAGATATACAAATATTCATTAAAATGAGAAATAACAATAACATAAACTTACTACAATGCTACAACTTACCATTTCAATATACAAAAATAACAACTTGAACAACTAGGCAGAGAAATTCATCAATTAAACATTACAAGTGAAATTTCATTTCATTGGCCTTTCAACATTCCAACTCAACATCAATTACAACAATCTTCCTTACAGAATCTACAAAATCCAAAATTAACAAATTGAGAAATCTTTGTTATAAAAAACTTTAACATCTAGGAATTGGAATCTAAACAATCAATAATAACAATTTCAACAAATTACCAGTCATTTTGAAATCAAGAAATTATTCAATAACTTTGTGTTGTGTTGCTTGATTACTGAAGTGGTTAAAACTAGTGTTTAAAAACATGCTTGCATTCCTTTAGAACCTTGCCACGTCATTATGCATAATTTATTCACCAGTGATTGGGATGTCGAGAAAACCTTACAAGTTATTCCATTATAAAATAAAGAAAGTTGATACAAAATTATTTTCAATTAATCATAAAAATCACAATTTATTGCAAATTCAATGCAATTAAAAAAATGTTTTTTAGAAGGAAGAAATGATCATTTTTTTTATTATAAAATAAAGAAAGTTGATACAAAACTATTTTCAATTAATCATAAAAATCACAATTTATTGCAAATTCGTTACAATTATCAAAAAAAAAAATTAGAAGGAAGGAATGATCATTTTTTTCAGGAAGAAATGATCATTTTTTTTATTATAAAATAAAGAAAGTTGATACAAAACTATTTTCAATTAATCATAAAAATCACAATTTATTGCAAATTCGTTACAATTATCAAAAAAAAAAATTAGAAGGAAGGAATGATCATTTTTTTCTTTATAACTTTGATGAAAGAAAAATCAACTTCCAAATAATGATTGCCCCAAGGAAAAAGTAAAAACAATGGTTGTAAAAAAAATTTATTGAATATAGTGAGGAATTTAACGTGGTCAAATACCATCTTGCTATAAATGGTTGTGGAAGATCTTAATGGATAAATCTCTCAAAAATCTTAAACCCGACATTCTTGAGAAATGTTATGAAAACACACCTTGTGAATCTTGCTTTTAACAAGCTAACTTAAAATAAGATAAATAGTAGTAAAAGACTTATATCAAATTGGACAATGTTAAAAATAGTATAATAATTGTTTATAAAGATGCATTTTCATATTAGTAGTATAAATAGTAGTAAAAGACTAATATTAAATTGACATAAAGTGGATTAGGACATTATGTAAGAACAATTATACTTCGTTAAGAGTTATCAACATGTTATTTATAAGAATTGAATTTGAAAGAATTGAATTTGAGTGGAAAAACTAACAACCAATTTTCTCAACCACCCAAACTAGACCTAATTTACCATCTATTAAATTATAAATACACATTAATACTTTTGATACAATTAATATGATATAAATTTTATATTTTTAAACAATTATGTTATTAAAAAACATTAAAAAAATACTTTATAAATAAAAAATTATGATTAATACAATAATGTCATTAATGTTTTTAAATGTCATTAATGTTTTTAACTTATGCTATTTAAGCCAAGCCATGACCGATATTGTACTCTTACATGTTATACTTCCATTTATACCACCTTATGTGGAATTTGAAAGCATCATTAAAGATATTTATAACATCATTATTTCTTTATTGCAAAACATGTTTGTGTGCCATGAAAGAGGTTTACAATGGAATATTGAAATGAGAGAAATTAGGGGACAAACATAAAATTAATGTCGGATACAAAATATGTTGATGTCTTTTATATATGACTTTATTTTGGATTTTTCTTTTTCAAAAAGTGAACAAAATATGTGGATGTATTTTATATATGACTTTATTTTGGATTTTTCTTTTTCAATAAGTGATTCGAGGAAGTGGATATGATGCTCTTGGGTTCATTAATGTTTTTTTTGCGATTTTTAAAAACATGTTGTATTGGATAATTTATCTTGTATTAATAAGTGATTCGAGGAAGTGGATATGATGCTCTTGGGTTCATTAATGTTTTTTTTGCGATTTTTAAAAACATGTTGTATTGGATAATTTATCTTGTATTAATAAGTGATTCGAGGAAGTGGATATGATGCTCTTGGGTTCATTAATGTTTTTTTTGCGATTTTTAAAAACATGTTGTATTGGATAATTTATCTTGTATTTTTATGGTTTTTGAGTAATGATCATGTATTAAGAATTTATTAGGAAACATGTTGTAAGAATTTAATGTGTTTTTAGTTATTTTTAAAAACATGTTTTATTGGATAATGTATTTTGTATGTTTTTTTATTAGTTTTTTTAAGTAATGATATTAAACAAAAAAAAATAATATAAATTTATTTTAATTTGGGATTTAATAAATATCAAAATATATTAAAGAAATTTAGATATATTTTTTTAAATAATTTAAAGATTGGAAGTAAAGATATATTTGTGTTGATTTATTTTATTATAAATTTTTTTAAGATGGTAAATTATATTAATATAAATTCATTTTAATTGGATTTAATAAGAATCAAAAGATATTAAAAGAAATAGAGATATAATTCTTTAAGTGCTTTAAATACTTGAAGTTTTTTTGTTTGTTTGCGAATGTGTCCATCACCTACAGGATTAGCATGTGGCTAAGAAATCGTGACCTAGGGGTATCTAAGTCGTCAAAATCATCTAGGGATTGCACCCGGCCTGGGCCACACCAACCCTTAGCATGGTTGGATTTTAGGTGTCTCCTCCCACTAGAAACGGGTTTCGAAACTTGGTCTCCATGCGGAACGAGGCACATCTAAATCGATCGTGCTGACAAGATTTGACTTAAAGATTTGAAGTCAAGATAGATTTATGTAAATTTATTTTATTATAAATTTTCATAATTATTATGATCTTTTTAAAAGTTCTTATTATTATGATTCATTATATTTTCATTTTGCATTTTTATGTATTTCAATTTTTAAAAATTTAACTCATAAACATTTAGTTTATCAACACATTTTAAATACTCTTTCATTTTAATTTATTAACATTATATAACATTATAGGGATGGCAAGTGTGGGAGGGGTTGTCACAAACCTTAGAGGAACAATAGAATCTCAACTTCTTGGGGTCTCGATATATCATCAAATAATCTTGAAGATTATCATCAACTTTGATATTAAAAACTGAATGTGGTGGGGGTCTCAAAGAATAATAAGGCATATGGCCTTGAATACTACCCCAATTAACACTCTTATGGCTTCAATATCAAAGAGGGCAAAGCAAGAATCCAAAAAAAAAATCATGGGTTAATTTCTTCCATGTTCTACAAGAGAATAATTCTCGAGCAGACGATTATGTTACTCAAGCCACTTATTAAAATTAGGGAACACTGTTATCAATGGCAAGTTATGTAATCAACCTATTCCTTAATACTTTCATGGACGACATGGCACATTCCAAACATTTTAAAAGGCACATGCCAAATCGTAAGGTAAGTTCGTTGTATGACAGTGTTTGTAATGAGAAGAGATCTCTCCCCTCAACTCACATGCATAAGCACTTAGCTCCACACAATTTTCAATCTACAGGAGGTATTCCTCCTCAACACTATGGGATAATGGCTATAATATTTGGCTTTCCATTGTGGAGGTTCTAGCTTACAGGTTTGAACGTTGGCTTGGTGAATTTTGGTTCTCTGATTTGGTTATCATGCATGGTTCTGATTCTCTTCTAGAACATGAGTAAGTTGCCACCTCTACCTTCCATTTTATTTGAAAGGAGTATAGCATTGGAGATTTTATCAAGTTTTTGTTCAAGGGATTTGAAATTGGTTCCAATATCTCATACGAGGGGGTATGTTTTATCCTTGTATGAATTCAAACTATCTATGTATTCTTATGTTCTTCTGGGTGACTGCTCCTTCAATTTTGGTTTCGACCAAGACTATGTAGAGGCCTTTTAGGTATGGAAGGAATTGCCCATTTACATTTCTGAGTGGTTTGTTTATATATGGTTCCCTTTGGGCTTTGTTAGTTCAACTTCATATTTTCTATGGTATCCTTTGTTCTACTCGGAAAGTGTATCCATGTGTGGTGTTTGTTTGGATCATTCAGAGTATAGCCAGAACATGTTCTAAGCTTCAGAGACTTTGATAGAGAAACAAATGCTAGTTATTACAAGAAGTATTGGAAATTACAGTTTGCATTTGTTAAGGTTTAATCTATTATTGAGTTTCATTTCATTTCATTAGATAACAATAGCATAGATAGGTATTATTGAGTTTCTTTTATTTCATTAGATAACCATAGCATAAATAGGATCACTGAGAAATAGACAATCACAAGAGACACATCATTTATCCTGGGAAACCCTCATGGGAGAAAAAACCCACCAAAAACTTCCTTAATATAGATAGCCAATACAATGCCAAGAGATAACTCAAACAAATACAGAAAGTCTTCTCCAAGAAGTGTGTCTCTCTCTCTCTTCTTCTTCTCCAACTGTAGCTCCAGACTTGTGCTCTGATGAACAAGTGTGTGTGTGTACAAATGAGGTGCTAGCCTCTCTTATTTATACAATTTGGCAGGTGCTAAACTAGGGTGTCTTTTCACTGGCAGGGCCGACTTCTCATTCTAGGTGGTTATAACCACCTTAATATATTTTGGGTGGTTATAACCACTTTAATATATTATGGGGCCGACT
>CBVK0101581463.1:0-15298 GCA_900067695.1 Picea abies | reverse complement strand
TAGAAAATCTCTTCTTAAAAAGAGAAGAGAGGCTTCATCAAAGGTTCCAAGAATCAAAATTGTCAGAGGGAAAGGGAAGATGATCAGAGCAAGAAGGAGGCCTAGCCATGAATGTACAACCAAGATTCTGATCAAAGGAAATAAATCTCTATCTTCTCTACTCTTTTTCTTCTTCTACACCATTTCTCATAGTTTTATGATTGAATCTATGAGTTGGGCACAAGGCTGAGTTCTTGAGTGTTTTTCTTGTATTATTCTACAAACTTTTCTTGTATGATCATGGAGTATTTATAGCCATATACATGAGGGTCAAATCTTTTGTAATGAAGAACATTTTTCATGAATAAACTCCACAAAGAGTTGCTTCGAGGTTGATCTTGACTGTATCTTGTAACTTTGAGTTTTAAGTATGAGATATTTGAGGTTGACCTATCAAATTATATTTTGATATTGATAGCAATACTCTTTTAAAGTTCTTTGATATGATCAAATCATTCTCTCCTATTTCCTTTGAAGAAGATATGGATGCATTTATATATGATTAAGAATATTGTGTGTGATGTTGATCACAATTTAATTCTGATGTTGAATCCCTCCTTCAATCTTTTATTATTGTAAAAAGACTTTTTGTTGCACATAAATATTGTACTCGGGTTATTGAAGAACCATTTTATTTTGTACTCGGGTTATTGAAGAACCATTTTATTTCATAATCTCAAGCAATAAATATTTAGGGTTTCCTAGCATTCTCCTAATCCAATATATTCAAGATATATTGTTTAGCCAAAGATGAGTACCACCTCTTTAAAAATGCAAGATGATTCGTATCCTCGTGAGGTTGTTGTTTCGTTCGTGACAGACTTAAGCATAAACAATACCCCGTATTATTCCCCCTAGATACACTACAATTTCCTTTATTTCCCCTTTAAAAGTACATGGAGACTTTGCTTTCGGACATGAGACTGTCACATGTCAATGATTAAAACTAAGTCTGCTTGAGATGTTAAGTGTTTGTAGCCCAAAAGTTGTGTCCAACCATGATCTCCACTTTCCAAATCAAATTGGTGAAGAACACATTTTCTTAAATCAAATATTACATTAAGTCATTGCAGAATAAGTTAGTGCACCAACTAGGTTAACCTAAAAAATGGCCTATATTTTACTCATCTAGCCAATGGGCTATAAAAATGTAAGTCTCCATAATATGTCCATGGTTAACTTCTATTATCTTCCATCTCGTTGGCTCACCTCTCTTCACTTTGGTTTTAGTGAGTTGCATCTGAGATGCTATCACCAAATGACTATATTGGTAAGATATACATTCATGAACTTGAATCTTTTTAGATAATATTATCACCCTAGTTTTCACTTTTTCAAAAAATGACCCATCACAATTATTTCTCCAATATGGTATGTGTAATATCCATCTTGATACGATCACACCAACTTGCATTTTATTTGCATGTATCACATCTAATAGTAGGCCACATTCTCTTCATTGTCCCATAGTGTAATGGCAAAACGTACATCACTTGCAACTACAATTAAAAATGTTAATCGATAAACATTTGTTTAATTTTGAACATTTGAATGTTAAGTTGAAAATTCTAAATAAAAACATTGTTAATCTATAACGATCCCATTAATGAAGTCACATACCTTCCTTGGCAACATAAAAAACCAGATTAGAATCCAATGAAGACCTCTTCAATGTCCATCTCTTGCCAAGTCAAAATTGGATGTGCCCTCTTTGGATTAAGAGGGACATATTTCCATTGTTTCACATATCCATAATTTTCACATTGAACATGTTTACATCCCTATACATTAATGCAAAATACACAAAAGCATGCATACTTTCTCATCTCAATAGCAAAGATGTCACCCACGTTTTTACTGTGAACATAGTGAAATTCCCTTGTGTTGGGTATAGTTTCACAATACCAAGGCATGGATATATTCACATATTCAAGTGTAACATTCCAAAAGAAGCTACACCATATTAGATATCAAATACAAATTTTCTACTAAGCATGTGTTTCTGAAGTATATTGAAAATTTGAGCTTTAGTTTTCGCATAGTAGTCTTCTATCCATACATTGACCTCGATTGTTTGTGACCTTCATGGCCTAAATGAAATTTGCACTAGTCAACTACTTCAACAAATGATTTGAGTTAGACTGCATCATGATTCATTTGGTGCCTCTTGAGTGTTCATTTCACACAAGCACTCATGTGATCGTGTTCACCCTTTCCATGTGCCATTTAAGAAAACATCAAAGTATGTTGAGCTCCTATATCTTTTTGAATCCAATTCAACCAACAAAAAGTCTGTGTCAATTTGAACTACTCTGCACACCCATTAGACCAAATATAGTGCTTTGTAAATGCTATCTTGTTCTTTCTGAATGATTCATAGATCAACCCAAAGAAATGGTCAACAAACAACATTTCATGCTCACAATCATCACTAATGTAAACACAGTTCTTCTTAATCACATCACATGATTCTATAGTGTTATCCCTACCATCAATGCTCAATTGCGCATGTCTATACAATACATACACAAATATAGACACCTACACATATAGGCATCCATCAATATCACTTTAATTTTAATGCACAATACCATAGAAAAAAAAATAGATGTGGAAAATACACATAAAATACCTAAAACAACTAATACCTAGTTAGAATGTAGTACTCACTATGTATCTTTCTCTAGGGAGAAAATGTGTAATTCTTGATAAAGTATACCACTGATAAGATTGTGCCTAGTTTGAATACCTTGAGAGACTATCTAAATTAGGAATTTTATCATATGGACCTAATGAGTGTTTATAAATCTGATTTTGAAACTTATCCATAAATTTTGAAATAGGGAAATCATCCTCAACCAAGTCAATCCTCTTTGAGGCCACACCCAAAGAAGATGATAGATTCATAGTAACATACTCGTATCTCCTCCATGCGACTATAATATCTAACAATCTAGGGTGGGCGAGACCCATAGGAAAATTCTAGTGGAATAGTGTCAGATTACCACATTAAAGGCATCTTCTTCCACCTACACATGTTTTAACTAAAACCCACATCTTCGAGATTCCTTTTGCATAATATCATTGAAATAAAATTGTGCATTATGAGAGGAGGGCCACCTTACCAATTTGTTTTGAATAAATCTACAAATGTGTCATAATAGAGATAGAATTCACCATGGTATTGACAACAACAAGTGTTGAGTGAATGCATGAAGATAAGTAACATCTTTTAGTGAAACATGGCGATGAAAATTTGAATTTTTACATAATATTTTTAAATTGAAGGCCTCAAAATTTATCTACGCCTTGTGAATTTTGATGTGAAATAAAAAAAAATTGTAGGAAATTGTGTTGTCTTTCTAACAATATTTTTTCAAGAAATATTAATGTCATTTAATGTGTCAAATTTGTATTTAATTAAATGCTTGTCCATGCAAATTTTTGGAAAAGTTAACAAATGACTTTCGTTCTTGTCAACTAATTCAATGTTCAATGTATAATTTTCAGAACCAAAATATACAAACACGATCTACATATAACATAGTAAATTTTACTATTTATTGAAAAATACATTATTATTATTATTATTATTATTATTCGAAGCTGACCAATTAATATTTGACTCGCATTTTATACACCTTTGTGTTCATGTCAACTTTTTTCCTATTGTTTACTTTGAAAAACAAAAAAATGCCCTTTTGAAGGGGAAATATTCATGGGGATCCCACATATTTTTTATAATTTTTTATTTGTGTAGTTTTTATTATTTTTTATAATTTTTCTCCAAGCTCCTTTGGAATTGTGGAACCTTTTTTTTTAGTATAAGTTTTAAAAGAAAATAAATTAAAAATATAATTTGAAATTGAAAGTGTGAAAATAATACACCATTGGATAGATGATTCACCAAAGGATCCAATGGCACCAACTATACCACCTAATATGAAAGAGATGAATGGGTTTCACCCCTTGGAAGTTGTAGTTGCAAAAAATATTACAGTGAGGGAGTTGTATTTCAAAATTTTAATCCTTGATCGAGTAATTTAGCTCAATACATGGTTATTATAAAGCTCGATCGAGTGCCTAACAAGAATTTCAGAATACTTTGTTCAAGGGTTAGTTAAACCCTTGTTTGAATTCTTTGCAGGTTAAGAAAAATAACTTGATCAAGGTTCATGTGTGTTGTTGCTGCAAACAAAAACAATGCCTCATAGCCCATATTCAATTATTTCTTAAAAAAAGGGACCTCAATTGATTTATAGAGCTTTATCGAGGTCTTAACTCTTGCTCAACCTCTATAGATCGATCGAGGGTTTTCTCAACCCATACAAGAACTTCGATCAAGGTTTTGATATGTCCATAAATAACTCTTGATTGAGAGATATTTAAGCACTCGATTGAGATATCAATACCTCGATCGAGTGTTTTAAATTAGTTGGAACAATGGTTAGAAAATCTACTATTTCACCCTTTTTCTTGCCAAAAAGTGTTACCCAAATTCATGGACTCACCTTGTTGCAAATTGTGTTGGCTTGTTACCCCCCAAGCTTTGGGAAACTAAGGAGATGATGTCTTGAGGTCCACAGGTTGAAGACATGGAGTGCCGAGAGTTAGATGACTAGTTGAACCCACATTAAGCAGACATAAACCCTCCTATCCATTGTTAGGTAGCGAAAGCATAAACAATAAATAAATCGAAGACAACAATCACACAATTTAACATGTTGATTTACATGGAAACCTAATAGGCGAAAAAATCACAGGGTAGTGATAATCAATATTCTTATTATTCAAGGGAGAATTACAATAACCAACACATGAATACAACCATCCTCTCCTCACATACACACTACACTCCACTATATTGTGTCTCCACACCTCTACGGGTATGCTAGTTATATAGGATCTAATAGATAGTTAGACGAACTGATTACAACTCGATCCACTAGTTACATAACATGTTCACTAAAGAGTGCATGCATGTACATTCTAAATTTAGCTTATGTGCATGCTACCACATGGGAAATTAGTTGGAACATTTTCAACAATCCCCACGTTGACAACAATCTACCTGATATATCATGCCCGAATTAATTCATCAACTTTTCTGCAAGCCAAGAGAAGCCAAACACCATCGTAGCTTCTCTAACAAAACTGATTTCATAAACATGTATGCAGAATTCACTTTTGTATGGACCTTTTACAGAGCCACTCCCCCTTCATCAACAACCTATCTTACAAAATGGTATTTAATAGAAATATTTTTTTTCTTATTGCGATAAGCATGATTGCTAGCCAAATGAATACCATTTTGACTATCGCAGAATAATTTCACCTTGTCCTGCACCCTTCCAAACACACCCAACAAACCTTTTAACCAAATTGCCTCCTTGCATGCATGTGAAGCATCCATATATTCTTCCTCAATAATGGATAAATAATCTATGTTTTGATGCTTTGACATCCAACTAACAGGTCCTCCTGTAACAATAAAGACATATCCTGAAGTGGATCTCCTTTTGTCGAAGTGGCCTGCAAAATAAGAATCTACATAACTGCAAACTGAATCACTGGAACCATCATAGGTAATAGAAAAATTACTTGTGCCTCTATGATACCAAAGCATCCATTTCATTGCTACCCAATGCTCTTTACTTGGATTTTCCATGTATCTATTGACAACACCAACTGCATGTGAAATATTTGGTCTAGTACTCACCATCGTATACATCAAAGTTCCTACTGCATTTGCATATGGTACACGAGGCATAATCCTTTTCTTCATCATTACTAGGAAATGAACCTGAAGAAAGATTGAAATGGGAATCCAAAGGGATCTATACGGGTTTCACATTATTCATATTGAATCTCATAAGTATTTTCTCCATGTACTTCTATTGTGATAACCACAACTTACCATTTTTCTTATCTATGTTTATCTCCATGCCCAAGATTTGTTTTTTTTCTCCTAGATCCTTCATATCAAACACCCTAGCCAACTGAGCCTTTAACTTGTTGATTTCTATCATGATTTTTCTTGCCACAAGCATATCATCAACACATAACATAAAAATAATGAATATCCCATTTTCCAACTTTTAAAAGTAAACACGGTGATCATATTCACTTCTTGTAAAATTTAGGCTCACAATGAAGGAATCAAACTTCTTGTACAATTGTCTGGGAGACTTCCCCAGGCCATACAATGACTTCTTGAGTTTGAAAAAAAACCTCTTATTGTGATCCTAAACAAACCCTTCTGGTTGTTCCACACACACACACACACACACACATATATAATCATCATCCAAAGCTCCTTGTAGAAATGATGTTTTAACATCTAGCTTCTCTAACTCAAGATAAAGTAAAGCAATTAATTCTAACACAACATGAATTGAAACAAGCTTCACAACTGGTGAAAATATTTCATGAAAATCAATACCTTCCTTTTGAGAATACCCCTTTTCTACCAATCTTTCTTTATACCTTTCAAATTTATCATCAACACCCTTTTTCAGTTTGTAGACCCACTTGCAACTGGAAACCTTCCTATCCTTTGGAAGTTCTACCAGGTCCCATGTTTTGTTCCTCTCCAAGGCATCTGTTTCTTCTTTCATAGATTCTTTTCATTTAGCACTTTCAAATACCTTAATTTCTCCATGGTAACAACTATGTTCTCCATCAATAGAAACCAAAGCAACATATGAAACATAATCATCATACCTTGTAGGAGGATTCATGACCTGTGTATATCTCCTTAGAGATGGTTGAGGCATATCCTTAGTTTCCTGGATATTTTCTACATATGCATCTTCTTCTTCTGGAACTTCTTCATGCTCCTCCATTTATGAAAATGGTCAAGTCTCCAACATAATTTGTTGAACTTGTGGTACATGTTCTTGTCTCACTTCAACATCTACTAGTTCTGATTTTAAGGGTGAGGATTAATCAAATACTACATCTATGCTTATGATGAGTTTGTGGCCAGTAGGATCCCACAATATGTACCCCTTAAATCCATCACCATAACCAAAAAAGACACATCTCCTTGATCTAGGATCTAACTTAGAACACTGATCTTTATAAATAAGAGCATAAGCATCACAACCAAATATTCTCAAATTTGAATAATCACATGAATGACCTGTCCATACCTCTTCTGGAATATTATAGTTTATTGTAGTTTATGGTGACCGATTTATTAGATGGCATGCTGTAAGAACTACTTCTGCCCACAATTCCTGTTGTAACTTGGAATTACTAAGCATTCTCCTTTCTCTCTCTAGAAGAGTCCTATTCATGCGTTCAACAACACCATTTTTTTGAGGAGTATAAACCGTGGTCTTATGTATTTTGATCCCAAATTCCTTGCAATAGTTTTCAAACTCCACAGATGTGAACTCACCTCCATTATCTGTTCTTAAACACTTGATTGACCTGTCAATGCTCTTTTCAACCAAAGCTCCGAATTTCTTAAAAGTATTAAATACATCAACTTTTATTTTAAGTAAATAGACCCAAACCTTTATGTAGTAATCATCTTACATGTCACAAAATATGATGATCCTCCAAAAGAAACCATAGGGGATGGTCCCCAAACATTTGAATGAATTTAATCAAGGATACCTTTTCTTATATGTCTTCATGTTTTAAACTTCTACCTAAATTGTTTTCCAAAAACACAATACTTGCAGAAATTCAAATTCAGAAACTTTAAACTTGGAAGTGACTTATCATAAAACGGTACCTTAAGCCCTTTCTTGCTCATATGAACCAAACATTGATGCCATAAACGAACATAGTCACTTGCACCTTTATATGCTACCACTTATTGATTTATTCCAATTATTCCTTCAAGATGATAAAGTTTCCCGATCCTCTTTTCCTTCATGACTACTGATATGCCTTTGGACACCTTCAATACTCCACCTTGAATTGTACACTTGTAACCAACAGAATCTAGAACTCCCAAAGATATCAAGTTATTTCTAAGTTCAAGTGCATGCCACATCTGTTAATGTTATTATAGAACCATCATGCATTTTAATCTGAATGCTACCAACCCAACAATGTTACAAAAAAAGTCATTTCCCGTAAAAATAACACCATCATCAATAGATTGGTAAGTTGAGAACCAATTTCTATGAAGACACATGTGGCTAGATGCACCAGAATCTAACAACCAATGTTGATGTTGATGTGAAACATCACAAGTAGACAATACCTCATCAACCATACCTAAACTTGAACCTGAACTTGTTTCAGCTAAATTAGATTCCTTTGCTTCCTTTGTGGAGTCCTCTTTGGATGCATTCTGTCTTTTCCAATAGTCCTTCTTTAGATGCCCTGATTTTCCATAGAACCAACATTTTTGCTTACTCATCTTTCCTTTTGATTTAGAACTTGATGTACCTCTTTGACCTTTCCTTCTTTATGTAGATTGACCCTTGACCACCATTGCTTCTGCTGTTGAGGTTTCTTTACTAGATCTTCTCCTCATTTCCACAAACAACAGATCTCCCACAACAATATCATAATCAATGGTATATGTTGTGATAAAACACATAGATGTGACCAGATGATCCAAAGACTTGGGAAAAAAACATTGTAGCGTAACTTCCTTGTCCTCATCTTCGTACTTTACTTCCGTACTAGATAATTGACAAATCAGAGTATTGAAAACATTTAAATGATAAAAAAAAATTGTACCCTCTTTCATCTGTAAGTTGTACAACTGCCTCTTCAATAAGATTATATTCATCAAGGACTTTGTCATATAAAAAATATCCAGTATGTTTCATAAACCTGTTGTTGTCTCCTCTCCAACAATGTTAAACAACAATTCATATTCCAGACACTAACAGATGGTACTGAGTACTCTTGCATCCATATCTTTCCAGTCCTCATCTGTCACGCTTGTTGGTTTCTTTTTCTTTCCCGCCAACAAATTTTGCAATCCTTATTGCACAAGAAAATCCCACATCTTGAGCTTCCATAGCTCAAATTTATTCTTTTTGATGAATTTCTCCACCTCAAACTTAGAACTTTGCACTTTTGCCATTAGCAGAAAACCTCCCAAAAACCCACAACTTATAATAAACCAAGATTTTTATTATAGAGGAATAAACTTGTATTTCAAAGTGGGACCAAAGAGGTTGAACCCAAAAAGGTTTAATCCCAAAAAAAATATTTAAAATATATCTTAAAACCTTTTAGGACATTCACCTTTTTAAACAAATAAACATCCCCCTCTTAAAAAGTAATAAAAAATGGTACTTTATAATTCCACCCATTTTTTATAGTGATCCTTTATGTCATATATTTGATATTTGATAATAAACGATCCTTTGTACCTCATGTTTAATAAGTAACCAAAAGTTCGCTTGCATACCTCTTTCCACAGGTATCACTTCTTTGAAAATCGTTAGCAGCGATGATCAAAGGTTATTGCCTCTCTCGCAATGAATCTATTCCAGCACGCGACACACAGAACTCTGCACATAGTTTAAGTAGAAAATCTCCCTTTGAACTCTCTCTCATTCATGCAAATGATTCCTCCTACAGTCATAGCTTTGTCACACTTACAGTGCATTAGGCAAGCTGCCTCACCAGAACAACGTCTCAAACAAAATAGCACACTCTCACCCTCTTTCATAGAAATCACCCTACAGATCCCACTCACTCATGCAATGGATTCCTTAACTTATGCTATGATACCACTTGTTAGGAAGCGGAAGCATAAACAAAGCATAAACAAACAATAAACAGAGAACAACAATTACACAATTTAACATAGTGATTTACGTGGAAACCCAATATGGGAAAAAACCACAGGGCAATGATAATCAATATTCTTATTATTCAAGGGAGAATTACAATATCCAACACATGCATACAAACATCCTCACCTCACATACACACTACACTCCATTGTATTGCGTCTCCACACCTCTACGAGTATGCTAGCTATATAGGATCTGATAGATAGTTAGATGAAATTATTATAACTCGATCCACTAGTTACACAACTTGTTCATTGAAGAGTGCATGCATGCACATTCTAAATTTAGCTGATGTGAATGCTATCGCATGGGAAATTAGTGGGAACTTTCTCAACCTTCACCACACATCACCATTCATTTTCAACAACATAACAACGTTTACCACACCAGTTTGTCCCATAAATGACATCAGGTATTGCTTCATGAGGTAACAAGTCCAGTCTCATGGTAAGTGTCACTTTAATAATTGAAGCATTTGAGCATGTTGAAAAGAGTCCTTTCTTGATTATGAAAACGTTTTCTTGGAAATTATTCCTTTTGCTGCATTTCACCTTGGTGGTTGACATGGTGTCCTAGTAAGTGGTTCACCCTCAGGAAAAGGGTTTCTATTGGGGGGTCTCCTTGAAGGGTCATTGTACCATTCCCTCACATATTGACCATTTTCTATGCCTCTTCCCTTTTTCTTCCTCATGTTTTGGGTTTTTGGGCTCATTGAATTGAAGAAGGGCTTGTATCTCATTTCATGGGAAGAAGGGGATGACAGCCTAGAGGTGTTGTAACTGGAAAGAGTTAAAAGCCATAAAGTATCCTTCTAGATGTTTGCCCTAAGGTCCTAAGAGCAGTGAAACACTTCTCCATAAAGAATGAAGGATCTTTTAAAAAAGAAAACAAATAATTAATAAATTCCATGCTTGATGGGGGAATGCATTTATGGTGTCTTTTAATTTCCAGTGCATATGGAACTAAATGTATTCTAACTTCAAGTGGCATTATGGTGCTCCTTTTCTTTCCTTGCACATAACACTCAATATTCATACCATAATAAATTAATGGAAAAGAAAGGGTTTGGAAAAATGTTGCATTGCAAATGAAGGATGCATCACACCCTCCACAAAGGCACCCATGGATGAGACAATATGGGCCTTTGATATGTCAAGAACCTCATGCCCAAAAGGTCTTACCCTATCCATCTCATATTCACTACATGGCCTAGAGAGGGTCTTCTTGGGAAACACTCCTTGACTTGGGGATTGGTCTACCCAATAGGGCACCATGAAAACCCTCCCATACTTAAATTTGACAAATTTAATAAGGTCTTTGAACATTTGTTTAGTTTGAAAAGGGGATATTTAATGCACATGTTTTGGTAGTTCTTTTATTAAATGTGGCTTACTTGGCATGATATATGTGACTTGTGAAACCTTGGAGGGTGTACTTGTTTTTCTTTGCAGGACCTTGCCCAGTGAAATCTATCCATGGAGGAATTGTTCCATTTGACCTTCATGGGGGGTTGAGAACCCCTAGGATGGATGCCATATCCCATAGGATGGGAAGAGGACCCCAAAGCTCTTGTGCACATGAGATGATGAATGTTTCCTTTGGAGAAAATTTGACAATACTAGAGGATGACATCATATCCCTTTGCACTTGGACGTTGGCCTTTGGAGGCCTAGGACGTCACCTCCTAATCCCTTGACATCATATGGAGGCTAGGGTTTTGGGGGGATTGATGGTGTCATATGTATTGTGATGTGGTTTGAAGGAAGGAGATACATGGCATGACACTCTAACACATGAGAGATTGACATGTGGCCTTTGGAGGCCCAACGATATGCTTCTTGAGGCTCTGTTGGCACAGGGGAAGACCCAGGGTTAAACTCTTCAACAATGCACCAAACAAACCCTAACTACTGGCCCTTTCGGCAACACCTGTGAAGCAGGTGAAGTCTCACCCGAGGTAGAGGCAGGGGGGTTACAGGACTTAGGTGTCTATAACCAAGCTGGGACACAGATCTGTGATTATAACACTTCTACAGAGAACTAGGAATAACATGCATCAACCCATTAGTCTTATTCACATCGCAGATTGAACCCTAAGTATAGATCGACGTAGTAAAAATGAAAACATACACATTGCACTTAGAATAATAAGTTATATCTATCACATTCAACATAAACAAATCACTAAGAATTCATAGATCTATCTAACATACATAATAACAAAAGAACTAAGCAGATAAATGGAAAACACAACATAGCACAAAGAAAACCATCCACACAAGATATACATGGTTCACCCTAGTATGGGGCTACATCCACCAACTTCTTCTTCTTCTTTATTATTCTTCAAGCTCTTACATTCATTTGCTCCTATGCACTAAGCCACAGAGCCAAACTTCGCAGAGGACAGGAGATCTATGCACTGAGCACCAGATCCTTCTTCCCAAAATTAGGTCAAGGCACAGAGCCAACTCCTCTAACAAGCACAGAGCCTTACATACATGTTCTGTTGCACAAAGCGCCCAAAAATATTTTCACTTTGCCAACAAACACACTTCACTACATTACATTCTTACTTATTTATACTTTTTGATTCCCTTACAAAAGGGCCTAATCATGGGTAAACCCATGTGCCGACATCCCATAAACCCTAATACAAAAACCCTAATGAACTCCTTGTTGGGTCAACAAATCAAGTGAGATCCCAAGATCTTAGCTCCGCTTGGGCGTTCCATCTTCGACCAGCCTGTCGAAGTCCAAAAGGTGGTCAAACCTGACCAATGTTTCCTCAAAACTTGGTCAAGGGCCAACAAGCCCCCAACACTCACATGTGACTCATCCTGAGTCACTTAGATCTGGGCAACACTACTTCAAAGGCCTCGAGCTTAGCTAGAGCTACCTCGACTTGATGCTTCACTAGAGCCTCATGCTTGGGGAACTTCTGAATCACATGCTCTATAATAGGCCCTTCCAGGAACTGTTCCACTGTCACAACCACTTTCTCTAGCTGTGAGTCTTGTCCTTCAATTTATTCAAAAATTGTGCAGGCTTTGTCCTGCATCGACTGTATTCTCTGTGTAAATTCCATGACTCTACTTTGGATGGCACTAATATGTTGTTGGACTGCACACTTCTCCTATGATCTCTTCATTTTCTCAATCGCAATGAGTAGCTTCATCTGTGCTTGCACGGTGGATGCTTATTGCTTCGCCTCCTATAGTTGTGCTTCCAGTTTCCTCAGCTTCGGGTCTTGTGTGAGGCGTTCATAGGTATGTGCAATTTGGTTTCTCAACTGCTTACATTCTAAGGCAAGGGTCCTGATCCTTCCAACTCTGCCCTTGGCAATTTCTTCCCTCTGATTGCGCACTTCTTGTGGAGTGCTCACCACTACTTGGATCTATAGCTCCATTACTCTTGCTTGAAGCTGCTAAATGGCCTCAATGAGCTTCCCCACTTGAATCTTGACTAACTCTTCTTCCTCCTATGCCAAGCCCAACACAGAGCGAAGTGATTTAGTTACTGCCTCTTTGACCGCAGTCTGCTCTACAAGCAGCTGGTCTTTTTATTTTTTCATCTTCGCATTGTCCTCCTCATACATCACCTAAGTTTCATCTTTCTCCTTCTACGCAACTTGAAGTTTCTCTAAGACCTCCTCCTTTTCTGGCTTCAAGGCTTCTGTAACTTGCTCCTTTTCTTCTTGGACTCATTGAATTCGAGCCTCTGTTGCATCTGCTAGCCTTCGTAATTGGGCGGGCTCATCCCCCAATTCTGCAATCTTCGACAAAGAAGGTGCAGTAGGTACTGCACAGCTTGAATAGATGGCTTGTTGTATCTCCTTTTTCTCCTTCTCGATTCTTTCATACATCAGCGCATGCTTTTCTCCATGTCTCTGCAAGATATTCTCTGAAGTGTCCTCCATGGCTACAATGATGAGATCGACATTGTCCACTGTGCGCACATTCTTTGACTGGGGTTTATTGGCACGAGTCTTCTTTCTTGATGAGGGTTTCTGTAGAGAAACCTTCCTCTTCTTTGATGTTTCGGCCTTGGTAGGGGAATCTTTCGGCAGTGTAACTTTGCCTTTTCTTTGTTTTTCTCCTTCTTCCCCTCCTTCTTGGTTCACTTCATCTCCTCCTCCTCTCGTGGGTGATTTAGGCCTACTTTCCTCTGATTCATTGTCCTCCTCATCAGTTTCTATGTTCTGCACTTCCTCCGTTTTCTTCTTTTTCTTCATGCTAGTATGTCCATCATGATCAACTCGAGTGACCAAGGGACTTCTGATGATGTCGAGGTCAGAGAGTTCTACATCTTCCACCAATACAAGGATCTTTGTTGGCCATTATTTGGTGATATCCTCCATGTCTTCATCGGTCATCTTATAATAGGACTGCAACTCCTCCTTACTCTCATCCCTGCGCACAATGATGTAGATAAAGTGTCAATTTTCATGGAACTTTGCTAGCGGCCTGTACTGGTGCAATGTGTTCGGTGTCATTTATGGAAATGCCTTGATAGCATGCTTCAGCTACTGGTAGTAGGCATGGAAGACAGCATTCAACTGCCACTGCTTCAACATGTCATTTGTATACCACAAGGTGGATAACCTTGTGGCCAACAGCTCCGATGGTTCAACTTCTAGAAATGTCGCTCCTTCCATCATCTGCCAAGCAACAAATTCAATCAATACCAGTAACCAACTGAAATGGAATTCATAGCTTTGATATTGCACTTCACGACATTCCTTCTTGATCTCGTTGATGAGGTAACTCACCCAGTTCATTTGCATTCCCTCCATGCCCTTTCCTACAAGGTATACTATGAATCATGTGACTTGCGTGGGATGGTTCTTTCTGATGAGCTTTCCATCTATAAGCTGACAATATAGGCACATTGTTCCATCCTAGATGGAGGATACCTTGTAGCCTCACTTTCCCTTTTCTACATCATCCTAGATGGAGGATACCTTGTAGCCTCACTTTCCCTTTTCTACATCACCATAATCCTCCTTTATGCGTTGTGCTAGGGAGCAATCTGAAGTCTTCCCTGGGTAGAACTGCTAAGGTTCTGTTCCCTGCATGTTCAGTCCTGTGATGAGGTGGATCAGCACCGGATCCATAATGACACACCTATTAAGCCATAGATATCCTTCATGATATCACAACAAGAGGATTTTAACGCAAGCATTGACCTCCTGATGTCAGCCAAAGTGAGGGATATTCATTACATTCAGGATCGTGGATTGCCCAAGATCCTTTATCCACAGCTGGGAGACTATCTGAAGCTTCTTCCCAGTCGTCTTCATCAAATACCAATGCAGTGTGAGCATCGCGTAGTTCTTCCTATCTCCAAGGTTAAAGTCATTGTTCTTCAAGGCTGGGATCTGTCCTAACGAGGGTTCAACTACGTGTATCCCCTTCGAGATGTACGCAGTGATCAACGTATACTCAAAGTCACATGGGATATTTTCACAGTTAACC
>CBVK0101581461.1:11641-27245 GCA_900067695.1 Picea abies | reverse complement strand
AAGTTGCTCCAACAACCAATTTCACTATGGCGATCATAAGCATCAATGATCCCAATATTAGCAATGCTCATTTTTCTTTTTAAGTTCATATAATATCCCAAAAATAGTTTTTGATAGGAGATTGATAAAATATCTGTAATATTTCAACTTCTTCTTATTAATGATTTTTATTAGCATTATTGATATTAATTGTAAACTTCATAAATATATAAAAAAATGGTATTACAAATTTTATGGTTACTTAATATTATTGATTTTCTTTAAAACTAAATTTGAAATTTAAATTTTTCTCACCATAATTATCAAAAACTTTGCATCAAATCTATCAAAGTTTTGAATTTTGATGAATTTATTATTCTTTTTCAAAAGAAGTATCAAAACTTTGCATCAAATCTATCAAAGTTTTGAATTTTTATGACTTTATGATTCTTTTTAAAAAAGATCACATTTCATTAAATTTGGTTTTGTACATATTAGAATTTATGACCTCGTAAATATAGTGTATTCTTTTTTTAATAGCAAACATATATGTACTAGTTTACAGTGTACAATGTATAGTCGATATGTAGTCTTCAGAGAAGTCGAAAGTAAGTTTGAGCTTGAAAAAATTGTTCAGACCGAGAATAATCTAGAGAAGGTGTGGTTCTAATTGAGGAACAGAGAAGATGATTCAGATGAGTCGATTGCATTAGAAGGAGAGGTGGAACAACCAACCATGGTTGTAAGGAGGTCAAAATGAGTAAGAAAAATGGTCGAAAGGTATATTCCACCCAAATTTTGTTCCTCATTTATGTTAACTGCCACTGACGATGAGCCCAAGTCAGTCGGGGATGAAGTCGACTCAGCACAGGGAAAACTCTGGAAGGACACCATGGTCGAAGAGATGGAATCCTTGCAAAATAATGAGACATGGGACTTAGTCAAATTACCTAGTGGAAGAAAGCATGTCGGTAGAAAATGAGTATTCAAGAAGAATATGAACGCAACAGGTCAAGTCGAGAAATTCAAAGCTCGACTGGTAGTGAAAGGATATTCCCAAGTCGAAGGAGTCGACTTCGATCAGATTTTTTTCCCCTATCCCAAATTAACTTCCATTAGAGTGATAATGCCTCTGGATACAACATTTGATCTAGAAATAGAATAGATGGATGTGAAGACAATTTTCCTACATGGGGACCTGGAAGAGGAAATCTACATGAAACAACATGAAGGATTTGTAATAAAGGGACATAAATATTTGGTGTGAAAATTGAAAATATCCCTTTATGGTTTAAATCAATCACCAAGGATGTGGTATGAAAATTTCAACACATACATCCTTAGTTGGGGGTTTATGAAAAGAAAAGTTGATAACTGCATATATTTCAAAGAAGAAGGTTTGTGTTTCATATATGTAGCATCGTATGTCAACGACATGTTGTTGATTGGAAACAACATGAATGCAATAAATGAGGTGAAGAAGCAGTTATCCTCCAAGTTCGACATGAAGGATCTCGGTGCATCGAACTTCATTCTAGGAATGGAGATTAAGAAAGATTGAGCAACTAGAAATATCTGGTTGAACCAAATGAAGTATATTGAGACAATATTGAAACATTTCAATGTGTAGGATTGCAAACCTGTGAAGGTGACAATTCCTGTGGGAGAAAGGATAACTGTTGAACAATGTCCAAGGACACAGGAGGAAATAGAGGACATGGCATCGTGTTCCCTATGCAAGTGTTGTTGGTAGTCTAAAGTATGTGATGGCCTGCACTAAACCAGACATTGACCATGTAGTGGGAGTGTTGAGTAGATACATGTTGACACCTAGGAAGGAGCATTGGAAAATTGTCAAGAGAGTATTCAGGTATTTGTGTGGCACAAAATATTATGCTATACGCTACCAAGGAAAACCTGGAAGTGACAGTGAATTAAATGTACATGGATTTATCGATGTCGATTGGGCTAGATATCTAGATTGACGGAGGTCAAACAATGGATACGTGTTCAAAATGTTCGGTGGAGCAATCAACTCGATGAGTAAGCGACGAGCAGTCGTATCCCTATCAACAAAAAAAAGTCGAATACATGAAAGCCACTCATGGAAGCAAATAAGCAGTATGACTGCAAAAGATGTGTTCAGGAATAAGGTTTGAGCATAGATCTATGAAGATAATTTGTGACAATGAAAGCACAATATTTCTGGCAAAGAACCCAACTTATCATTCCAAGACTAAGAACATTGATGTACAATACCATTTTGTGAGAGACATGGTGGAAAGAAACAAGGTGCTACTAGAGAAAGTAGACACATTGGAAAACATGGAAGACTCTTTGACCAAGTCTGTGAGTGCTATGAAATTATCTTGGTGTAGAGAGGCAATGGGAATTGTTACCCTGGCTCTGTGAACGAGATTTCATAGGTCTCTTGGTTTCAACAAAGAAAACAACAAGTGGGAGAATGTTGGATTGTTATATTATTTGCAGTGCAAGTCTATTCGAGGTGGATTGATTGATAGTCGAAGTCGAAGGAATCGACAGCAAGTCGAAGGTCAAGGTGGTTTGATCGGGTAAATTCAAAGTCAAAGAGGTCAACCGAAAATAGGTCTATAGGTGTGTGTGTGGCAACCGACTAGTAGTCGGCTGGTAATCTGACTTGGTAGTCGACTGTAACATAATCCTGAGATTCATGAGATCTATAACCAATGATATGCGTGGATTTGTAATTGTTTTCAGAATCTTTTATTTAGGGTTTTTCCTACTGTAAATCCAATAAAGAAGATGTGTTGTAATTTTGTAAAATGGATAATGAATAATGGCTAATTGTCAATAGATGATGAAATCGTAAAGGTTGTTGGTTATGTAGGTGAAAGAAGAATTGGCTACAGGGTTGTTCTTGTGTAAAGAAAGAAGGTATGATGTGGATTGTGTCTTAGGTGTGGACCAAGGTTAGACATGTAACCTTTTATTCTAAATGAATAAGACAACAAGAGAGCAGAATGCTCAAGGAATGATGGTTTTCCCGATTTGGGTTTCCAAGATAAAATCTTTGTATACTATTTGTTTGCTTTGTCATTTACTTTCTTATTGAAATAAATATTTCTTCCTCTCTTTTGATAGGTTTATCATGGAAGTGTTCTTCATTTCCTAACATGTAGTATCATAGATTTATTTAACAACCTTGGATTTGAGCTAAACCCTAGGTTCAGTAAGAGTCATAATTCATAAATATTTAAATATTGTGTTAAAGAATGGCGAGCAACTTGAGAATAGAGATTGAAAAATTCAATGGCCATAATTTTGAGATTTGGAAGCTTAAAATTGAAGATATACTTGTATATCGATAACAATGGACAATAGTCTATTCAAGTACCATGCCAACAAGTATGTCTATGGAATAATGGGATAAACTCAAGAGAAGGGCAAGGGGTATGATTCAACTTTGTCTTGCACATTCAGTACTATTGAATGTCTCAGTTGAAGATTTGGCTAAGAAATTGTGGGACAAGTTGGGAAGCTTCTATCGGACGAAATCCCTAGTAAATAAGCTATTTATTAGAAAGAAACTATATCTTCTAAGTATGAGTGAGGGAAGTTTGGTGACTGAACATTTGAATGCATTTAATACCATTATAATCTAGTTATTTTCTGTGGATATTAAAATCACTGAGGAGGAAAAATGTATTAGCCTATTATGTTCTTTGCCATACTCATGGGATATCTTAGTCGTGGCTATAGGAAGTAATACAACCACATCATCGCTAGAAGACATGGTTTCATCTCTACTATCAGAATAAATGAGAAGAAAAAACATGGAAGGATCGATCAAATATGCTTTAGTGCTGAGAGGTTGACTAGTTGACAAAGATAAAGGAAAATTCTATGGTACAAAGTATAAGTCAAAGGGTAGATCTAAATCCCTTGTTCAATCGATGAGAAGATGTTGAAAATGATGTAAAGTTGGGCATTACAAAAGGGAATGCAAGTTGAAGGAAATGGAAGATAATACAAGATTTGACGAGAAGCAGTAAATTGAGAGAAAGATGACTCCAGATAAAGGAGGCGATGTGTACCTGGGAATGCAAGTTGAAGGAAATGGAAGATAATACAAGATTTGACGAGAAGCAGTAAATTGAGAGAAAGATGACTCCAGATAAAGGAGGCGATGTGTACCTGGGAATGCAAGTTGAAGGAAATGGAAGATAATACAAGATTTGACGAGAAGCAGTAAATTGAGAGAAAGATGACTCCAGATAAAGGAGGCGATGTGTACCTGGCGTTGATCAGTACACAGTCGGATCAGGATGTTTGGTTGATCGAATAAGGAGAATCCTATAATATGACACCACATAGAGAATGCTTATGCAAATATGAACAATATGAAGGAGGATATGTGTTCTTGGGGGACGACTCGACAACCAAAATTGTCGGTCGAGGAAGAGTTTGACTGATACTACAAAATGGGAGGAAGAGAACCCTTCTAGGTGTGATACACATTCTAGATTTGGAAATAAACCTTATATCTATCAACAAGATGAGTGATGCAGGGGTGCACACTCTATTTCATAAGGATTCATGCAATATGGTTAGAGGTGCAATGGTCTTAATGAAAGAAGTTCATATTGGAACCCTATACAAGTTACTAGGGAGTGTCGACTCGACCAGATGCAACAACATTGTTATTCCTGAAGTTTACTCGACTTCAAGTCGACTCAACTCGACTCGGGCTGAGTTGATTCAAACCAACTCAACAAGTCATCATAAAGTCGACCCGACCATGCTATAGAATGAGAGGATGCGACACATTGGATAAAAGAGACTTCGAGTTATGCATAACAAAGGTATCATCAAAGATTTTCCTGAATGTAATTTAGAAGTCAAATTTTGTGAACATAATATATATGAAAAAAAAAATCGGGTGAGGTTCGCATCTCGAGCGACAAGGGAAAATGGGATTCTATAGTTGGTTCATAGTGATGTGTTTTTCCATGTTTCAGTGCCTTCACTTGGTGGATCAATGTATTATGTCTCCTTCATAGATGATTTTTCCAGGAACCTATAGATATATTTCCTAAGGAAGAAATCATAGGTTTTAGATAAATTAAAAGAATTTAAATATCTTGTAGAAAACCAAACAGATAAGAAGATTAAGGTGTTGAGAACTAACAATGGTGGTGAATTATTTGGAAAATAATTTGATCATTTTTGCAAGCATTATGGCATAGCAAACCAAAATACCACACCATATACCCCACAACAAAATTGAGTTGCTGAATGAATGGATATAACATTAATGGACAAGGCAAGGAGCATGATCAATGGTGTTGGGCTAGCACAAGAATTATGGGTGGAGACAATCGACACTACAAAATATCTATTTAATATGCCTCCTTCATCGACACTAGTTGACATGACTCCACATGAGGTATGGTAGAGTAAGAATCCTTCAGTTTCACATTTCAAAGTATTTGGTTGTGATGCATTTGTGCATGCTCCCAAGGAAAAGAGGAACAATATGGACAAGAAGGTAGTCAAGTGTATTTTCATTGGATACAAAGAAGGAATGATATGATATAAGCTATGGGATCCTGCATCAAGGAAAACAATTTACAGTCAAGATGTAGTCTTCATAGAAGTTATAAGTAAGTCCAAACCTGAAGAAATTGTTCAAACCGAGAATAATCCAGAGAAGGTGTTGTTTGAACTAAGGAATGAAGAATATAATTTTGATGATTTGAATGAATCAAAAGAGGAGGTGGAACAACCGACCCCTGTTCTAAGGGGGTCATAAAGAGTAAGAAAAATAGTCGAAAGGTATAGTCCTCCCAACTTTCGTTCCTCATTTGTGTTAACCGCCACCAATGATGAGCTCAAGTAGGTCAGGAAGGCAGTCGACTCAGTAGAGGGAAAACTCTGGAAGGATGCCATGGTTGAAGGGATTGAATCCTTGCACAAGAATGAGACATAAGACTTAGTCGAATTACCAAGTGGAAGAAATATTGTCAATAGAAAATGGGTATTCAAGAAGAATATGAACGCAACGGGTCAAGTTGAGAAATTCAAAGCTTGACTAGTAGATAAAGGATATTCCCAAGTTGAAGGAGTCGAATTTGGTGAGATATTTTCCCTTGTTGAAAAATTAAATTCCATTAGAGTACTAATGTCTCTAGTTGCAACATTTGATCTAGAAATCGAATAGATGGATGTGAAGACATGTTCCTACACAAGGACCTGGAAGAAGAAATGTGAATGAAACAACCTGAAGGATTTGTAGTAAATGGAAAGAAATATTTGTTGTGCAAACTAAAAAGATCCCTTTATGGTCTAAATCAATCACCAAGGATGTGGTACCAAAATTTCGAAACATACATCCTTAGTTTGGGGGTTTTGAGAAGCAAACATGATCACTGCATATATTCCAAAGAATAAAGTGGGAATTTCATATATGTAGCATTGTATGTTGACAACATGTTGTTGATTGGAAACATCATTAATGCAATAAAGGAGGTGAAGAAGAAACTATCCTCCAAGTTCGACATGAAGGATCTTGGTGCAACGGACTTCACTCTAGTAATGGATCAAGAGAGATTGAGCAACTAGAAATATTTGGTTGAAATAGATGAAGTATATTGAAACAATATTGAAACATTTCAACATTCAAGATTGCAAACCTGTGAAGGTGCCAATTCTTGTAGGAGCAAGGCTAACTACTAAATAATGTCCAAGGACACAGGAGGAAATAGAGGACATGAAACATGTTCCCTATGCAAGTTTTGTTGGTAGTCTAATGTATGCAATGGTCTACACTCGACCAAACATTTCCCATGTAGTGGGAGTGTTGAGTAGATACATGTCGACACCTCAAAAGGAGAAATGGAAAATTTTCAAGAGAGTATTTAGGTATTTGTGTGGCACAAAATATTATGCTATATGATACTAAGGAAAACTTGGAGGTGACAGTGAATTAAATGTACATGGATTTGTCGACATTGACTGGGATGGAGATCTGGATCGACAACAATCAACCAATGGATATGTGTTCAAAATGTTCAGTGGAGCAATCAATTGCATGAGTAAGAGACAAACGATCATAGCATTTTCAACAATAGAAGTTGAATACATGGAAGCCACTCATGGAAGAAAAGAAGCAGTATGGTTGAAAAGTTTGTGTTTAGGAATTAGGTTTGAGAAGAGAGCTATGAATAGAAGTTGCGACAGTCAAAGCACAATATTTCTAGCAAAGAACCCAACTGATCATTCTAAGAATAAGCACATAGATGTACAATACCATTTTGTGAGAGACATGGTGGAAATTAATAAGTTGTTGTTGGAGAAAGTAGACACATTGGAAAACATAACAGACTCTTTGACCAAGTCTATGAGTGTTGTGAAGGTATCTTGGTGCAGAGAGGTAATGGGAATTTCTTCCCTAAGTCTGTGAACAAGAGTAAAAGGTCTCCCAGTTTCAACAATGAAAAAAACAAGTGGGAGAATGTTGGGTTGTTATATTCTTTGCAATTAAAGTGTAGTCGAGGTGGATTGACTAACATTCGAAGTCGAAGGAATCAACAAAAATTCGAAGGTTAAGTTGGCTTGACCGGGTAAAGACAAAGTCGAAGAAATCGACAACAAGTCGAAGGTCGAGGTGATTCGACCGAGTAAATTCGAAGTCGAAGACATTGCCAACAATTCAAAGAGGTCAACCTACAAGAGGTCAATAAGTGGGTGTGTAGAAACTGACTAAAGACTGAATGAAGGCTGACTGGTAGTCGATTGGTAATCTGACTTGGTAGTCAACTGTAATAGAATCTCAAGATTCACGAGATTTGTAGCCAATGATATGCATGGATATGTAACCATTTTTGGGCACCTTTTATTTAGGGGTTTTCCTATTGTAAATACTATAAATAATGTGTGTTGTAATTCTGTAAAATATGATGAATGGCTAACCTACAATAAATAATCGTAGAGGTTTTTGGTCATACAGATGTAAGACGAATTTTCTACATGGTTGTTCTTGTGTAAATAAATAAGGTATGATGTTGATTTTTCCTTAGGTCTAGACCAAGGTTATACATGTAACCATTTATTATGAATGAATAAGACAACAAGAGAGTATAACACTCAAGGAATGTTGGTTTTCTTGGTGGGGGTTTCCAGGGTAAAATGTCTATGTACTGTGTGTTTAATTTGTCATTTACTTTCTTGTTGAAATAAATATTTCTTCCTCTATTCTACTAGGTTTATCATGGAAGTGTTATTCATTTCCTAAAACTGCATGAGGTCTTGCAGTTGTATTCCTTGGATCTGTCAATGGCCGAGGAGAATTTGGGACGATGCCATAAAGTGCACTCTACTGAGATTAAATCAAGTATAAGTGTTGGGAATGTAGAATGACCTACTCCTCTGTGGTCACCCTGGCCATAGCTACATCTCAAGAAGTGGGTGGTAGGAGGGACTTTGCGAACCACTTCAATAGGAGTTTGTTCGCAATTTGTTTCTTAATAATCCTACATCTTCATCTCCACTGATGTATATGATAAAAAATGTGAGTGGAATTATATTGACATAGTTAATTCAAGAGCTCTGTCCCTATCTTATACCATATGGGAAATTGATAAAACATTAAGAATGCCATTGCTAGGTTGTTGAAGCTTTTGAAGGAACTTCCTTTTAATTGAATGTACCATTTTTCAACAGCTATGGTTATAGATCTATGGAAAAGACGCAACCTCACACTGCCATCCATCAATGCATTGGATGATAACCACAGGTGGTATGTCATGATGTGTGTGGAGGGGTCATCTCCCAACTTTCTTTCGAACTTCAAGATATCAAATGGTAGCTTAGAAGGCATTGCCTACCATAAAGGGTAATGGGAAATAGGGTCATTCTTCAACCATAAAAATCAAGTAAGTCTAATGTTTCCAAGAAAGGCAATGATGTAGACGAATACTGGAAGGGAGACATAGTCTTTGTTGTCCTAGATGAACCTTGCAGTCCCCCAATATTTTTACTACTAGAGAGTTGAGTAGCTCCTGAAGAGTGAGTGCCCCTAAGAATGGTGGCACTTTCAGGAGCATGAATGCTCCTAGAACCAAACATGCCCCCAGGGGTAAATGTGGACCCTATAGGAAAAGCATTCCCAAAATTGGTCCCAGGGAAGAAACCCTTAGGAACATATTTGTTAAGAAAGGGAAATTCACCCCATGATGAAAAATTTCCCCCAAGGGATAAGCCCCAAAGGAAGGGTGTGCTAATCCAAGGAAAGTTGAAACCTCATGACGTACTACTTCCCTCATCTTGACTAGAGACAACCCCAAAACCACTACAAATATTCCACCCGAAAGGTACACACGCACCTCATGATATTGGGTCGCTCATAGGATTGGTAGAGGTGGAAGGATTTCCACCTCCCATGCTGAAAACGAGGCTTGGACCCCATAGGAAAAGGATCTAGAAGTGGGCATATAAATGGATGGGATTGGCATAAGAACACTAGGTATACTGACAAATGGAAAGGCTGACATAGTCGATGCCACCTAGATTGAGGGGCCTGTAGAAAAAGGCATGGTTGGTGTGGGTCTAATGGTGCTAAGGGATGGTAATGTGGACATCATGGTGATGCCCATGAGGGTATTTCCCCTACTCCCACTTGAATATGGGTTTGATGAATCAACCACACTGGATGCAACACTCGGTCCTAACATGGTGGGAGGATGAATAAACAAAGAAAAAATATCACTAAAAATTTCCTTACTTGGATAAGTAGAGGTACGTCTAGCTCAATCAAAGGATGGTTAAATTTGGTGAAGGACCTTGGTTGACCACTTCCACTTTGACCAAACCAGTATCGTCAAACTAAAGATAAGACCCTTCAAATTCTTTGGCACCTATCTCCTGTTGCTTTAGAGGAAGTTTCACCTCCATTATTGGCTCAAGTCCTCGTAGTCGAAGTGATTGGTGCAATGATTCATCCACGGTGAGTATAATATGTGAAAATCAAAACACAATTCAACCTAAGGCCGACCTAGATTCATAATCAAATATAACACCCCTAATAGACCTAGGAAAATTAAAAGAAAACCAATTGGCTTAGGGGGCCTTCCAAAAACCAACCCTATGGGGGAGATGAAGTCCCCACAAGATTGGTTAGCAAAGGTATGAGGAGAAGTTACGATGATATACATGAAACAAACCTAACCGATGCAAGTATCATTTATTAAGGAGAGCACCCTCCGGAGGAACAAATACCATGAACAAATGTCTGCCCCAGGTAATACAATAACATCCCACCTCTAGTCACCTATGTGGCTATCTAGGAATGGTCACTAAGGCTACCACCTCACAATCAATGATCAGGTGAATATTTGTAGGTCTAATCGCACATAAGGGTAGGATAAATAATCCTAAATATTCAAAGGTATTAATCGGCGAAACCCTTGTATGTGTAGTAATCAAAGAAATATCACAAACACTAAAACAAGAAGAGAGGGGTAATCACCCTACTTGCCCCAATGCCACATTGCACTTAACTCTTGTGTTAGAGGAGGCTCCTGACACATTGGTTGTAAGAATGGATTTATCACTCTTTAATGACTCTTACATTTCATTTTTATGGCCATGGAGAGTTTACTCTCCAATCCTATTCCAAGACCCTAATCCTATCTATTGTTGGTTCACTTAAAAAAAAAAAAAATTCTAAATGATTTTAGATTACGCGATTTTCTTTTTATGTCTATTGCTTAAGTCAAAGGGAAGTAGATGAAACTTTTGGTGATGTTATGACTTTTGATCCAACCAAGCAAATGCAAATATGCCAATCCAAATCTTTTAATTTAATGAAATCTATATATGGGAGGGAAAAGATAAACTTTTTCTTTGTACTTTTGAAAATGAAACCTCAAACCCACCAAACAACCAAAAAATAGTTCTGATATGAAAATTTTCAAGAATTGTAACCAATAATGAACTGATGCACTCTTTTAACTAATGCTTCAAAAGTATTCAAGAATGCAATTTTTTTTTCTATATTTTTCCAAATGAAATGCAAATATTTCTTAATCTAATGAAGAACACAAATGCAAGTGGAAAACCAACAAATCAACAAGCAAAGGGTAGTGTGATATTGGTAGTGATTCCCCCTGGAACACTCCAATGTCTACATGAGATATCAACCCAAAAATCACAAGGAATGAATCTTAAAAATGTAAAACCCAACCGCAAAAGGAAACTCAACCAAATGTGACTATGAATCACCCCAAAATACAATTTCAAACCCCAAATTTCACAAGTGCAATTCTAAAAAGAGGTCCTAAAATGCTCCAAAAGGGATGATCACAATTTTTTTTTTTTATGCAATACAAATAATAATGAAAAATATATTTCAAAACTAAGTTCTAAAGGTTCTCTATCCCGATAATAGGGACCCTATGCTTCACAACAAAAAACCCATTTTTTTTTTTGCAAAAAATGGACTTTTTTACATCATATAGGCCCATTTTGTGAACCCTACAATTGTAGTTGTGGGTTGCATTCACTAGATGAGAGACAATCATCGTAGGTTGTCACTATTGTAAACCATGATATCTATCTTAAATCCAATTATATTTGAGATATCCAATCTCTAAAAGATTATAGGGAAGAAATATAAAATCACAAACAAAAAAATAGAGGGTGGATTAGCAAGGAAATCCAAACTAGAGAAGATTATTCCCCAGTATGGTCACTTGTTATGTTATGGGATAAAATGGCACATGGATCTCACAAAACAGATGACAATATCTCCCTAGGATCTTCCTATTGATCCTAGACATAAAGAGATAGATTTCTTTGGTCTTCCTATATCTAAGACAAGCAATTTCTATTATACCGAGAGAGGATAGATTATAATAACTTATCTTTGAAGGTTGTCCTTGTGTATCCTGGATATTGCAACTCCTGAAATGAAGCTCCATATGTTGAAAAATACTTCATTCATGTAAGAAACAAAAAACACCAATCTCCTTCTTATCCTAGTGTTAGAAATCACTAATGTATCTTAGATCTAACTTGATTTAGCATTCATAAAATCAAATCCAAACCATTCATGAATCAAAAATAATTTTTTTGGGGGGAAAACCGATGATCCATTAATGATTATAGAGAACTTACATCAAGATCATACCTTTGATGATGATGTCATTCTACTTTAACTCCTTGCTACTTAATTATCCTCAGCTTCTTGATCAGGCTAGGCACTTTGACTTTTGGTTGTTATAAATGGAAAATATCCTCTTCAAATGGACATAATAACACCACTCTTGATTCCTCCCTCCTTTTCTCAAGACTTTCCTTTGTTATATATATTCTTGGAAGAGGCTTGGGAGAGATTCTAGATCTTATAGAGACCACTAGAAACTCAAATTCTATGAGTTCCTAGGCTCATTCCATGAATATACAACTCATCCCTCATGTATCTCTTTGTAAATACACGAATCTATAAGGTTTATAGATCATCACTTGTTGCACTATTGCTGATGTGCAATGATCATCACTTGTTTTCCTCTAGTAGACCCGTGATGACCTCCAAAAAAGGCTCAAATCTCAAGCAAAACATGCATTATGGCTTTCATCTTCTTGGGAACTCCCTTGTGGCTTGAAGGGTGGAAATTAAGGCTATAACACCTTCCAACTCAATCATGTGGGATTTATAGTCTTCTTTTCTATTGTCCAAGGTTGCATAAATCCTTGGTAGGATTTTCCCCATGTATTCCACTCTATCAGCTTTCTGAAGGTTATGCATAGTCTTCATCCTATCTCCTTTGTTAGGAAAATCCTTAAGAATGTGGTCTCCCTCACATCCCCAATACTTTATAAGATTCTTCCTTGGCCATTTTCCCAATGAATCTATAATAGCAGGTTCATTTTTTTATTTCTTCCCTTGCCTATATGACTATGAAATTTTCCTAAAAAAAGGTGGCTTGAATCCTTTCTTCCTTTGACCCATATTTCCTTTCTTTTTATCAAGGATGATTTTAGGGGCTAAATTTCACTAATGGGCTAATTTTCCATGGTTTTTCCCAAAAAAAAGATTCTTCATTCTAAAAATGATTCGCCCAGATTCTATAAGATAAAATTATTTTACCTTAAAAATCACCAAAATTTTATAAAAACTATATAAAATCCATAGAAATTTGAATATTTTAAAATCCATAGAAATTTGAATATTTTTACAAAAACATCGCCAAACATTTATAGTGGCATATGAATAATTAGTAAGATTCGCCAAGGTTTCTACATTTTAAAATAAATTTCCATCCTTAAAATCATCCCTTCTTTTTATCATCCCAAGCTTTTTGAAAATATGGTCTTCCCTTATTCCACTCATAAAGATACTTTTTTTTTTATGGATCTTCCAATGTCTTGGGATCATCAAACTAAACTTTATCACTATAGAAAGAAGGTATCCCACTAATAAATCTTGTAATTGTAACCTTATCATACTTTATGTAGCCAACATACCTCAATAATTCAAGGAACCTCCGCTCATACTCATCCATTGCCATGCTTCCAAGCTTGATTTCAAAGAAATATTTCATATTCTTGTCATAATTATGTTATGGGTATTTCTTTTGAAAATACTTTTTGAATTTCCTCGGTGAGATCCTCCACTCACCAATGTGCTTAACTTTCTTGAGTTGGTCCCACCACATTAATGTTTTCCTTGAAGATGGAATGTTACAATTTTGGCTTCTACATTTGATGAATAATTGTGAAATTAGAAATATTTCCTAATTCTCAACAACCATGATTCTACATATTCATATTTCTCATGATCACCATCAAAAGTAGGAGGCTTAATCTTCCTAATATCTCCTTGCAAATAATCTATATAAGACTTCCTTCTTTGATTTATGATAGGGGACACACATGAGATGCTCTCTGACCCTGAACATGCATGTGTTTTTCTAGTCGATGTCTTGGTGAATGATGATGTCTAATAACACTCTTGATTTCCTAGATCCCTTGTGGTCATCCCTCCTATCATGATATTTGTATTGTGCCACTTTCCTAGCAACGGCTACTTGTTTTGTGTCAGAATATTTATTGACTTGCCTTTGCAACATATTCAAACTCTATAGTGGATCCTCCTAATCTCTTATCTTCCTTTCACTATCTACTCTATAGCTCTACACTTCTTTTTGCAAGCTTCTCATAGTCCCAACCAGCTCCATAGGCTCTACTTTTCTTCTATGTCCATTGGAATTAGTCTCTACATTTCCTAGGATGATATGTAAACCTATGATTTCATCCTCATGGTTGTAAGATCCCTAGACATCCTCCATATCTCTATCCCTTTTGTAGGAACCAATTATGTTTTTTCCTACACCTCTAATTTTTCAAACGTGTGCATGCAATAATTACTATTAGAATTATGCATATTGTAAAATATTTCATTAATTGGGTTACATGTCATCCTTCATATGATTTTATGGAGAGAACATATGCACTAATATAAATTATGATCCTTTAGAAATAATCTCTCTCGAATTAGATTTCCAATGCCTCATTATGAGTTCTAGGCTAAAAGTTGTGGCTTTCTAAATTTTCCATTTCTACTCAATTATGCATTGTTCTGACTGGTGAAATTTCGTTGAGAGACCATCTTCTTCCATCTGTAAAAGACAATATATACTAGGAATAAAAAAATATATATCGGGTGCAGGTAGAATTTATGATTGTGAACATGTGGAATTTTTTAGACCTAGAAATTGATACTCTAGTCAAATTATATATAAATCTGGAATTGATGACTTTGCACATTTCGCATTTCCTCCAAACTTGGAATTTTTTAGACAAAACTGGCTATCTCCCATATGAAGAAAAATCGGGAAAAAATTCCTCAAGACAAAGTTTTCAAAATTGTTGAGGAGGTAAAACATCGATTAAATAAAGTTTTCCATATTCGTGATCTAGGGTCATTTTTCCTCCTCCGAAGATTTCAAAAATACCCAAAAAGTTTCTGTGAATATTGGTTTTTTCCTTTATTTGGCATCCACACCCAAAACTATTTTAAATGTTTCCAAAATCCCAACTAGGCATCTTCATTCCTATGTTTTGGATGCTCCATAAAAATTTCATCTTTATCTAGATCTCAGTCACTAAGCATGAACACGATATTTAAAAACCACTCATTTTCATTTTTCAAAGAATCAAGGACTAATTGGACCATGGATCGCACTGGAAATTTTGTATCCCTCATCATTGAGGGCATGCCCCTTAAATTTGATCTAATTTTGAGTTTTTATGCTCCTATTATGGACAAAACAAGTTTTTGACTCCAAACTTCGTTCTTTCTTCTTTCCTATATATTTTATTCTCTTCTCCTTTGTCTTCTTTCTTTCTTTCTTTATTTCTTTCTTTCTTCCTCTCATCTTGTTTTCCTTTCCCTTTTATTCTCTTCTCATTTCTCTTATTTCTTTCCTTTTATGCTCGTGTGGAGGAATACCCATGTGGAGAAATAATACACTCACATGTTCTCCTGCAACTGCATTATGTATTCCACAATATTGGGACTTAGCTGATTTTCCAACTCCCATGCAAATGAAAAGTTCACCCACACTCCCATGTCATCTATGTT
>CBVK0101581461.1:0-11631 GCA_900067695.1 Picea abies | reverse complement strand
ACTCTGGGACTTAGTTGATTTTCCAACTCCCATGTTGAGGAAGAGTGCACATGCACCCTCATGTCATCCATGTCCCACATCTTGCATTCCCACATGATTTTGGGACTTAATAAAATTTCCAAACTTTGTATGCCCTTGCAGAGGAATACCCATGCATAGAAATAGTGTACCCGCATTTCTCATTCCACACTCTGCAATGTCCTAGACTTAGTCTATTTTCCCACATCCTCCGTTGTAGACTAAAAGCTCGCCACCATGGACGTATCACCATGGTAGTACACATTAACCAAAATGTGGCATCCATGACATCACCACAAAATCACCTAACTTGTGGCCTCCATGTCATTAGGTATGGAAAATTTCCCAATTTTCCAAAAATTCCAAAAAAAATCATATTTTTCCAAAAATTCCTATTTGGGCCAAAAATGTTCTTTTCATTTTTGGCCACCATGGGAGCTATAGAATTATCTCCCCATGGCTGAACATGAACCTCAGACTGTCAATTCAACACCCCATTTCCAAATTTGGGGATTTTCATTATGAATTTCACCATTTTTTCCAAATTCGATAGAGACTAATGCTCCAAATTAGAGAAATTGTTAAATCCATGCTAGTATTCATCCCATAAAAGACTGGTATTGAACCAAAATCTTTGCTACCAATTTATAACATCCCTGGATACTCATTGAGGTACACTATCACAATTTTTTTCTTTGATACCATTTTGTAACATGCCCAACTGATTGTCTAGGCTACGTTGCTATGAAATCGACTATCATTCGATTCAAATGTGGAAATATAAATAACATGGGATACACACATCCAAATATCATTAATAATTAAACTCATGAAATAAATTGATTTAAGCATGCATAGTATTAATTAATGCACATAACAACATTCATATATGCAAAATACAAAGTAAATGCATCATTCAATCATAGCATTATAAAAACTATAAATAACACAATGATTAAAACACTTATCTTTAAAAAATGATTTGCACAACTGACTATAGACAAAGGACCTTCTTCCCAATGGTAGGTTCGGTGGTACCAATTCACTTTACAAAAAACCACCCTTGAGCTGGGGATATGACTCCATAAGGACAAATAGGATCCTACGGGTGTCTACGGTCCATTGTAACAACTCAAAACTCACTAAAAACACAATGACATGACTCCTACAACAATTCCAACCACCCATCTCTCTTCCCCATTAGTCTACACAAATCAAGGGATGAAATTTCCTTATCTTCACCAAAGTCCCTAAAACAATATCCATCCCCTCCAGGGATCCAACATAGATCATCCAGGAATCTCTCTATTGGGGACTCCAGGAAATCTAGCTGCAACATGAGTGCTCACCCAACAAGCTCACTTTCTCTTGGGTAATTTGTCAAGAGAAAATCCCCGTAGGCATAACAACCTAATTCTTAGCATAAGTTGCGACTTCAACAAGCTATCTTCAATACCCACTATGGTTGGCCACTCTTTCCCAACACTCAACTTTGGTTTTCCCCTCTTCTTTCTAACTATAAAAACTACTCTATTTCCTACTCAAATTTTTGTTTTTCCCATTCTCAATTGACTCTTACTCCCCCCCCCAAAGGTGATTGCACTCAACCTTTGATGTCATGACTGAGTGGGTTGACTTCCTCACTCAACTTCTTACATGAATTCAATTATTTGAGTGCTTAATAAATCAAGGGGGTAAATGGATAAATGACAAACATGGGTAATTTTAAGGATGGAAATTTATCTTAAAATGTAGAAACCTTGGTGAATCTTACTAGTCCTTAATATGCAAAATGTAAAATGTTTGGCTATGTTTTTGTAAAAATATTCAAATTTCTAATGATTTTATATATTTTCTATAAACTTTTGGCGATTTTGAAGGTAAAATTATTTTATTCTTAGAATTTGGGTGAAACATGTTTAGGAAAAATGGAAATTGGTGAATCCTTTTTTGGGGAAAAACATGAAAAATTATCCCATGGGTGAAAATTAGCTCCTAAAATTTTATGTGATGATGATGATAGGTGACTTGCAAGGTGAAGTGCTTGGTTGAATCACTTCCTATTGAAACATCATTTGAAACTTCTTATTCACTTCATATGTTTCCAAAATAGACTGTATATACAACCCAATATTTGGTAATGGGGATCCAGGAAACAATTGTATCTTGTGCTCCACTTCCCTCTTGGGTGGTAGGCCTTTAGGCTCGTGGAACACTCCTCTGTATGTATTTAGAAAATCCTCCAACTGTTATTTTTTATCTTAATTACATCTCTCCAAGGATTCCTTTACCCTTACCAATTAATCACCTATTTGATTCTCTCTTAAGAAAAACAACACATATTTCTTGTTGGAACTAATCAACTTTTTGGCTAAGTTGGCACTTACTAGTGAGATATTCCATTTACCTTTTTGTGAATTGATGATGTAGGACTTCCAATCCTTGATTATGTAGTAATATTTTTCTCTCTACATGAATATCACATCCCTCATATACATGTAGGGGATTCCAAACACTACACCATAGATGTCAAGGTGTACTACATTCAACTCCACTTCATCAATAAACTCTACACTTACAACAAATTTGATCTTACACTATCTTGTGACCTTTATTTTTGCATCCTTATTCACCCACCCCATTGGGTATGGGCTTGGATGATCATGAACCTCCAACCCAATCTTGTTGACTAGATCGTCTACTATGATATTGGCCTATGAACCAAAATCTAACAGAGTGTCTGCATTGGTTTTCTTCACTTGGATCTTGATATAGAATAGTTTTTTCATCTCTTTCTCTTTATTATGATGAAGGCTACTCAAATTCACCTCCTTATGTACTGAAGTGTAGGAAATTTTCTCATCCACATTTGATCTTCTCTCTACCCGATTACTTAAATCTATGGATAGAAGGTTCTTCTTCTTAGCATCCTTATTATGGTTCTTAGGGTTCAACTATGGATGTAGTTTCCAACACTTTTCTTCAATGTGACCATCGATATTGCAATGGTTACAATGGTTACTTGGGTCCTTGCACTACTGTGTAGAGGTTGTCTTCTTCTTGTCTTTCCCTTTCCACTTCTTTTTTCCTTCCTTGGAAGCATCCTAGTGCTCTTTTTGTTTAGAACCACTTGGATGTCCTATTTTGTGGCCTATATTTTCCATCCACTATGTTTTCACACAGGCCTCGTCAACTATCTTGGGATTGAAGAGAAATACTTCCTTTTGAAAATGATTGTGTATACCCCCTAAATACTAAAGAGTACATATGGATTCTTGGGAGAGATATTCAACATGAAAACTATCTTCTTGAATTTGATGGTGTACTCTCACACACTTTTCCCCTGCATTTTCATGAAGTAATTCCAATGGATCCATTGGTCCTCTACATACCCAATAGATTAGATATGTGACTTAATGAAGGTTATGAAATTCTCCCACTTATTTACTAGTGGAACACCCTCCATCCCAAGTGTCTCTGTATCAATTTCCCACCAAGTTAATGCATGGCCCTTTAATTTCAGTCTAGAAAACCAAATCTTCTACTCTTCCTCTATATGGTGGACACTAAAATAAACCTATAATTGTTGCAACCAATGATTCAACTTTATTATATCAATCTCACTTTGTATGGATTTATATCCACTTTCACCTACATTTTAAATAAGGAATGTGAAGGGCTAATGACACTAGAACTTGGTTTCTATTTCTCGGGGATCTTTCATCGACTCCTTTTTTAGGTCTTCATTTTCTCCCAATTACCCCTATAATCTAATATTTGAGTTAGAGCCTCTAGTGTTCCCAATCATTCCATTACTTTCTATATCTTCCACGAGGAGGGTCATATTGCGAGAAGTATCAATTAATTTCTCTTCCATCCTCACAAATCTATCTTCTACTAGATCTCAAGGGTTGTTGTGAGCAGACTCATCCTTCATGAATAGGGTTTTATGACTTTCTTCTTAAGACAATTCCTGGATCCTGCAACTTTCCACAGATACCCAAAGTAAAACTTTTCTAATCCTAATATGATATGTAAATTATCATGGATATTCCAATGGAACAGATTTTATAATGTTTTGAAATATTAGATTATGCAAATTACTTTCTTAGAAACTGGATGACTGATTACTAGATTCTTTCTTGAAATTATGAAAATGAAAGAAATGAGAAAAAGAACACACCATCCACAAAAATGAACACAAGATATATCCTGGGAAACCCACTATGAGAGAAAACCTAGCTAGAAGGTGAGGCCTATGCTCTACTTTCTTTTCCTCAAATGAAAATACAAAGAAAGAGGCACTCACTTTGGAGTTTCCTTTAACACTGTGGCCTATATGGATGCTACAAAATATCTCCTCCTTTGTTATGCTCTCAAAATACCACTCCTAGATACTCTACTCAACTATGGAACAAACACAATTCTAAATAATGGAACCCTTTATCCTCCTAGCAAATCAATATTTAACATAGCCCGATAGCTATCTAGGGTCAGGGTTTTGAATTTCTCAACCCTTCAATTAGTGATAAGGTTTTGGACATTATAGAATCTTCTTGAAATTACACGTGTTACTAGCCCCACATGTGTTAGTAGGGGCATGACATGGAATCCACTCATATTTTCATGGTCAACTAGGTAGGTCAACTTGCAAGAGGTATAACTTTCACATATGATCTATGATTGAGGTGATTCTTGCATAGTTGGAAAGGTCTCAATGTGGAGAATATTTTTTCTTGTTTTTTATAAATGTTTTGGACCCAAAAAAATGTCGTTTGATGCCTCAAAATGGCCCTGGAATATTTCAGACAGTTTCCAACCCCAATTTTCCAAACTGGGACCTGTCGCTAAAATGACCTTACAAGCTAATTCCTCCATTTTTTTCCACCTATAAAGTATCAATATAGATGAAAATTGGTATTATGATCCTATCCAAATCATTCCACAATATAAAACTTGAAAAATTAGTAACCAATTAAATTTTTCCAAGAGCAACAATTGCTAGAAGTCCTCAAGAAACATAACTAACTTTTGCTTGGGATTACAATGACATGCAAGGAATTCATCCTAAAATTTCATCTATCATATCTTTGATGCTACAAAAACTCTTAGATGCCAATTTCATCTATCCTATCTTTGACAGTGAGTGGGCATCACCTTTGGTCATAGTCCCTAAGAAACGAGGAAAGTAGAGGATATATGTGGATTACAGAGAATTCAAGAAAGAAAAATGAAATATCATTTCCCTTTGCTCTTCATTGATCAAGTTTTAGATGATTTGTTTGGTAAAAAATAATTTTCCTTCCTAGATGGGTTTAGTGGGTATAATCATATCCAAATCTACCCATAGGAGATGACTAATTTTACCTATCCTTGGGGGAAGTTTTCCTATAGGGAACTACCCCTTGGCTTATGCAATATCCTTGCATCCCTTCAAAGAGTTTTATTGAGTATCCTTTTAGATTTGGTACATGACAATGTTGATATATAAATGGATGACTTAATTTCCTATGGGAATACATTTATGGAGCCCTTAGAAAATTTGGAAAATGTCTTCAAAATATGCCAAGAAATGAACTTCTCATTGAGAAATGAGAATTGAATCATGCTCATGAGTGAAGGTATAGTCTTAGGCCATCACATCTCTCCTAGTGGCATTGAGTTAGACCCATCCAAAGTGATCATCATCCAACACCTGCCAACAATAAAAAAATAGAAAGATGTTAGAATTTTCTTAGGGCATGCATGTTACCAAAAGAGATTCATAAAATACTTTAGCAAGTTGGATGCACCCTTTTTTACCTTGATTTCAAAGAATGAATAATTTTGCTAGTCAACAAATTATCAAAATGCATTTGACAACATAAAAAAAAAACTAATGACAACCCCTATTTGTCAAGGCCATACGTGGGATATTCTATTCCACATTCATACAAATGCTTCTGATAGAGCCTAAGGGGTAGTTCTTGGATAAAAAGAAGACAAGGAGCCACTTTATAATTATTACATAAGTACAAATTTGGTAGGAGTAGAACTTAACAATACAGTCACTGAAAAATAATTGATTGGTATTGTCTACTCCATCAATAAAATTAGACATTATATTATTGTATATCCAATATTTATGCATACTAACCACTCGAAAATCACATGCTTGACGAATTAAATTGACATTAATGGAAGAGTCATTATATGGATATTGTTTTTGTGGAAATTTGACTTGACAATACTTGATAAACTTGGCAAACAAAATGTTGTTACAGACTTTCTCTCAAGACTAACACATAATGCAGATGGAGATGTTGTTGGTAATTTTTCCCATATGAGTATCTCTTTTCAATATCATTACAAACCTTATGGTTTGATAATATATAAAATCACTTAGCTAAAGGAAATTTTACTCAACACTTTAGCTACATAGAGTGCTACAAGATCATCAAGAAAAGTGCCACAAAAAAATGTATCAAGCGATATCTATTCAAGCTTGGACCAAACCAAACATTCAAGTGATATATAAGGTAAGATGAGGTCCATGAAATCCTACATGCTTTTCATGATGAACCTTGTGGATGAAATTATGTCGCAAAGAGTACAACCTACAAGGTTCTCCAAACAAGATACTACTGGCCTACTCTTCACAAGGACATTAAAGAATATGTGCCACACTATGATGACTGTCAAATAATGAGATAACCTACAAAGAGTGATGAAATTCCACTTCAACCACAAATATCACAGGATCTATTTGAGAAGTGGGGATTAGAATTTGTGGGACATATAGATCCAACATCGAATCAGGAGGAGCGCATAATGGTTTGTACAAACTACTTTAAAAAATCGGAAAAAGTGAAGCCAATGAAGAATTCCAAAGATCAGACATAAGAATTCAATAAGCTACCATCCTCAAGTAAATTTTCAATTAGAGTTGACAAATAAATAGATATGAAACATACTAACAAAGACAATCAAACATTACATAAGAGATTGGGAAAATGCTTTGACATAAGTTGTGTGGGCATGCAACACTACATGGAAAACTACCATAATGTTTACACCTTATGAGTTAGTTTATGGAAAGAAAGTTATGCTCCCCATATAGCTTTAAATTCAAACACTAAGAACAACCTTGCAACTAGGATTGAATATCTCTAAGGAACAATAAGGAATATTGCAACATCTCAATGCCATGGATGAGTATAGACAAAAATCTTTGTTCCACATTGAAATGGTCCAAAACAAACAAAAAAGTGGCTTAACTGATACATCAATATAAAGATATTCAAGGAAGGATAATGGGCCTTATTATATGACTCAAGATTCAAGAATTTCGAGGGTAAAATAAGGAGAATATGGTTGGGACCCTAATAGATTGACACGTGCTATGACAATGGTAATATTACATGAAATGATATGCTAGAAAATACTAAAGGTAATGCAGGTTACTTGCAGGAAATGATGCATAACATAAAATGGAAACAAGATGAACTAAATATAGATAAAAGAAAATAAATATAACAACACACAAATTTTCCTTCAAACTTGAGTGGGACCTACCTAAGGCTTCTATAGGGAACCTATAAATACTACCAAGAGCAAGAGATATGAAAGAATTTTTTTTTGTATTAAAATATCAATCCATGATAGTAATTCATCCTCCACAAGTTCTAATTCTCTAGCTCTAGTAGAGTTCTCAATTCTAAAAAATAGAAAGGATAAGATAAGGCTAACCCCTAGCTCCTGGTTATGAAAAAACAATACATCAAGTATCCCTTCAATTAGTCCTTGATTGAAGGGTTATTGTTCTCAAGATATCTATAATTAGGGGCCTAAGTTTTAGGGATCAAATCCCCTTCTAGATTTACCTCCTCCAATTATAAATTTGAGTTGAGATGATGTTATATTTGGTGACTTAGGTCATTGAAGGCTTAGCATGCCTTGGAAAATTGAATAGGGGACATAATTCCTCTTCTCTCATGTAGATGTTAGTGAAGGATCCTCTTGAAATTTGACCTACTTGAGCAATGGGTTAGTACATCCTTATACATGCATGAAATTATCAAAACCATAACTAAAATAAAACACATCACCCTCTCAATCATCCAAATCATCTCATTAATATCCAATTGCATAAAACCCAATATATTTGTATTAATCATGGTTAAAAAAAGTCTCATGGAGTAAAAAGGAGGTCATAACATCACAAAATTAGGCCTCAAGGTGCATCAATTGGGAGGCCCATCATTTCCCATATCCTATCGCATTTCATATCTTGGGGGATATTTTCCTATTCAAAAAGGCTTCTTAGATCCCCCCCCTTGGGAGGGGGAATTAGTTATTATATACCTAGATTAGTTACAGTCATGATGCTTCAGTGTTGACATGGCCCTTTTTTGTTGACTTGTTGTTCAACACCTCCTTCGAGACTTGTGACATGGTTTAATAGCCTCCCTTGGATCCATTAAATTTGGTGGTTTTATCAAAAACTAATAGGTTGGCCTTTTGGTTTAATGGCAAACGTGGTCCAACAATTGGCATCAGAGCGAGTTCCTTCAAAAATAGTTTAACCAATGGAAGGAAGATCTTGAGCACACATGGATTGTAAGGAAGTTCTCCTTACAAATAGAACTCCTTTGTTTGATGGAACAAACTATTTATCATGGAGTATAAGAATGAATACATATTTGATGGCCCTTGGGTTTGGTAAATGGGAATCAATCACAGCAGGTTATACAGATGAAGCTTAGAAGGAGTCAAATTAACACAATGAAAAAGTAGTAGATGTCATCTTGAGTGGCCTCTCAAATTATGAGACCATCAAGGTAATGCAATGCACATCAACTAAACATTTTTGGGACAAACTACAAAACATTTATGAAGATATATCTGGTGATTGTTCTAGCTATGAATCAGAGATAGAAGAAGCATAATTTGTGAGAAAACTAAAAGGAGGACTTGGAAAATACAAAGAAAGGGAAGATAGTGATGATGAAAAAGAATATCTCTCCATAACCATGGAAACAAAACATTTTGATGAAGAAAATGAAGATAATTAGAAAGAAAATCCATATTCAAAGGAAGTGAATCTTGAATTAGAACTCATTAATGCCTTAGAAGAAATAGATAAACTCTAGGGAAAGTATATAAAGAAAAAGGAGAAGTTGCATAAATAGGAAAAGAAGGATCATGATCTTGAAGAAAAAGAGAAGATAACTTTCATCCTGAAGACTCAACTAGAAGAGGAAAAAAGAATGGAAGAAGTGGTGAGAAGCCAACTAAAAGAAAATGAAGAAGCTAGAAGATGAAATCATTTCCTTAAGAAAGGAACTAGAGAAAACAATTGATTAGTTGAGTAGAAGCTTGAAATTTGGAAAAATTACTAAAATATTAGATAATATTCTCATTCACCAAAGGTCACCATTCATAATACAGGTCTTGGATATGATGAAAAAAAAAAGACCCACGAGGGAGATTGACGCATCACCCCTACCTCAGCACGATCTACTTGACCTCCTGGTCTTTGGATATTTTTATACCCCTGAGCTGAAATGGTTCTTTAGTTCCAACTGGAACCTTCAATACATATAATACCAAAGTTCCTTCTTATAATTTATGCCTGTGCGAAAAACACTAGGCGCGAACCTCCACTCCATGTGACCACCCAGCGTGACCACTTACTTAACCTAAAAAGGTGTTTCAGATTTCACGACTTCACGATTTCTATTTTGAGTCCCCCTGACTCCTTCGATTCCCGAAACCATAAAAAGGGCTAACGGGTATTTAGCTCCTCCCTTATGCTTCCGATGTATGACCTCCATCCTAACCTTGGGGCCTCACCTCCAAGCGTGTCGATATTTCGCGACTTGTGAGTTCACAATGAAAATCTTCTCCTTTCCCCGAAGTCCGAACTCATGAATTCTTTTCCATGGATCAATGATCCTAATTCTTCCTCGATCTAACGGTCCAGATCATGTCGAGACTTCGTGTATCGGGGATTCTTGATAACCATTTCCTCCACACTTCCGACCTCCGAAATGTAGAAACTCCAATATCCAACCAATGGATCTCGTTGATCCAGATCTAACGGTTGCTAATCCTCCCAAACTTGTGAGTGTTGAAAGAAACTTAACCTTAACCTCCCCACTGATCCACTGGATCCAATGGTCCATGAAAAATCGATGTTTCTCCCTCTGAGAAACTCAACCTTTCGTTCAAGTTCTCAAAGACTCCTAGCCAAATAACTTGGCATCCTTCCTCCTGATCTTGGTTTCTACGAGGTGACTTCGACCCTCATCCTTCCTTTGAAATTTCCAAGAGTCTATCCCTCCTGAGCTTGATGCTAGCTGCAAACTCAAGGATTTCTAAGGGGTTATTGCACACACTCCTTGCAGCTTCATGATAATATCTTATTATCTAAAATCTTCCAACTTTGCGCACTCCTTGTGACAACAATTATTCAACCACCCACCTGATTGGAAAAAATCTAAGACTTCAACCTAGTCTGCATACACCTTGCATGACTCTATGCTATACTTGCACTTCTATTGGTATGAGGACAACACTATCTCTCCTAATCTTTTCTGAGGTAAAACTCAAACTCTCGTCAACACATTCCTTGCAGACCTTCACTGCACTCCTTGCAGGAATTCTCAGGATGAGAAACAATTGAAACTCATACTCTCTCTCTCAAAGACTTCATACATTCAACATGTAATCATATACATAAGCATTGAAAAAATGCATAACAAATCATATAAGTAAACTGTAAACATACCATTCAATAGATGCAAACAATATTCATCACAACACGATGAAATTGAGTCAAAGCATTCTTATATTAACTCAAGTGCTTCTGTACATGGGTTCTATAGCAACTGCTATCTGCTTATACAACTTATACAGTCTCTATTCTTCTCTTCTCTCCTATTCTCTTTCTCTACAGCTTCTCATCTCTTACAATTGAGAATAATGATACATGACAATACATACGAGGGAGCTTTTTCGAGTTTTCCCTCCTTCAACCTCAAGCGATATAATTGAATTAAAGCCTACAACTACTTTACATTCATTACATTAATTGTCTACAACCGACAGATGAAAGAAATGCTCAAGAGATGTGTTACAATCCCCAAAACATTTAAGAGAACTTCTGTCTATCCATATATTACATTAATGTGCCATCCTTTTGAAATTCAAAATATCTTCAAAATGTGTGTTGGTGCGTATCCAGCTGTCCTCTGCTTTGCTTTCTTGTGATGCCCCTACATCATACTCCTATGGCTGAAAACTTCATGGGCTCTTGTCCATGAGCTCCTACACCATCTGTCCATGTTTCTAGATATATGCTTCACTTTCCCAACTGACATCCTCAATCGGGTGTCCCTTCCACTTTATCAGATATTCAAAATATGTCTTCCTCCAGGTATTCTTGCCAACTCTTTGATCAATGATATTTTCCATCTGTGGTTGTTTAACTATAGCCATCTGTTTGACCCACTTAACTTCTTGTTGATTCTCTTCCCCATCTGCTTCATTTTCCCTATAAGGATATAGATATGCTACGTTGAATATGGGTGATATGCCCACATCATCTGGAAATTCTATCTCATAAGCATT
>CBVK0101581437.1:211-11494 GCA_900067695.1 Picea abies | reverse complement strand
CTCTCTCTCTCTCTCTCTCATCCACCCCCCTCTTGGTATTCCTCTCCCACCCTCTCACACTCTCAAACAATACATATGTACCCTCTTCTCTCTTTACATATTGAACATAAACATCTCTATATTTCTGCCTGTATCCCCCTCCCTCTCTCTCCCCTACTCTCCCTACCTTGTTCTCTAATCCAGATGGATATTGGTGGCCACCCACCTATTCCAACTGGATCATATTGACAGTTTTTAGTTCAACACGTTTCTCTATAATGATGACATTTCTTTATAATTGTGGGTTCTGCACTTCTAGGGCTATCCTGAATCCCTACACAACATCCAGGTGGATATTGATGGCCTCCCACATATTCCAACTAGCTTATTTCGGAAGTTTTCATGTCAGTACATATTTTTGTATTTCCAGGGCCGTTTTGGGGCGCTAAACAATGTTTTTTTTTTTTTTTTCTCAAAGTCAAACTGTAGTTGGAGTTAGATTTTTATGGAATAATGTGTATTTCTCAAAAATAACTTTACAACAAACTATCACATGCCTAAAACGGAGGTCATATGAAAACGTTACTACCTAGGGAAGTTGAGGTACCAACTTACTCATTGGGTCCCACATAAATTTTGGTGTTCCGTCTCCTAGGGTTAGATTTTTTATGTATAGGGTTTTGAATTCATGAGTAATGTTAAACATGGATGATTTTAGGGGCGAAATTAAAGGGGTTCCACATTTTTATTTGGCGATTTTTTTATATCGAAGTGGTTCTTTTAAACTTTTATTTTTCATCCCTAATTTATTTATAAAAAACAATAGTATAGAGGGTTAGCCCGGGTTTTTATGAGGGAGAGAAGAAAAAAAAATTATTTCACTCCTGCATTTTGGAGCTCCAAGCTTCCATTTACCCCATTTCTAGAAATACAAAAATTTTTGGTAGCGAATTCACCCTCACATTAGGTATAAATCATGGTTTACTGTTTAATCTGATCAAGTTTTGTGGTATGGGAAACTACGCTTTTGTATTCGCCCGATTTCCAAAGAATAAGGGGATTTATGTTAGTGATTCACCATCCCATATGTTATAAATCGCGTACTATTTCTTTGTCAACAAGCACAATGTTTGGAGGGTATTCGGATGAGGCCTGAGGGTATTTGAAAGACAAAGCAATAATCAATTATCAATAACGCAATTTTTGAATATTTGGCACAACGTTTGGATATCCAGACTCTAGAGGAAAGAATAGTACACTATTTCGACAAAATTGTAACTTCATATTTATTTGAGAAATTGTTTATTGTGGCTATAAATAATGTAAAATACTCCATGGGTTCATTTTTTTCAGGGCTTAATTTCATTCACCTAAAAACACAGTAGAAGAGAATAATTAAATTCAAATACCACAAGAAAATTGAACTTTTCTTTTGAATTTCAGCATAAACCCGAGTATTTGAATTGTAAGGACATATAGTGGAAATATGTGTACTTTTGTTGTCTTTTTGTGTAATAACCATGTGGGTTCTCAGAATCAGGGCACGGGTGATCAATGATCACTTCATGGAGAAAAGAGAATTATATAATACAAATAACATTGTTATTGGGAAAATCCTTCCCTTAAAAATCCAAAAGAGAAACATATGATCCTTCACACCAAGATGAAGTGACTTAACATCTCGATGGAAAAAACTAACTTTTATTCTCACAAGCAACACCAACATATTCTTAAAGTTCCTTAAATATCCTAGGCCAAAATGGGAGGGGTCCTGCTGAAAAGTGAATTTACATAGACTGTTCCACAAAAAATCAATTGCAATCAGTGGGATTGTCTGCCACAAGGAGTTACAATTATTACTACTCATCCAAATGTCTCCCATAAGAGGACATTTCCACAAAAGCACGGTAGTGAAAAGGAAGTGGAATTTAGCTTGGAACCATGTCTAAAACATTTTGGCAGACCGACATCTCCAAAAAACATGTTCAATCATTTCATCCTTGCCACATAGAACACAAGCAACATATGTCACACCGAGTTTATGAAGCCTACTACATTTTCATAACAACTGGTGTGAGATAAAGGATCATGATTCAAGCATCCCATGTTTTGTGCCTAACTTCCCATCTATCAATCATTTGGATACTATCTACCTTTGGCAACAATTGGAGGAGAACACAGTTACCCTACAGGCTAAGTTGGACACTGAGAAGTCACATGATAGTAACAAAATGTGAGAGCTTATAGAGAAAGTCAGTTTTTTACTCAAAGAAGCAAAATATATAAAATGAGCATTTCTAGAAGGATACTAGAAAGAGTTAGCTCATTTATCCTACAATATAGGAATGGATGGGATTGCTTCAGCACTAGGAAAAACCCACTGAGGAGTTAAGAGAGTGATTAAATAGTCGAACAATGAGGCTCGAGCACTCAATAATCCTTTGGATAAGAGAGATAATTTTTAGGATATTTAGGTTTTGGATGATAAAATCATTGAGCTACATGATGCAACCTTAGTAGATAGAAATGCTCTCTAAGATTTTAGACCAGGCTACCCAAGACACTTAGATTTGTAGTAGTTGGAAGCATTTGTAGATATGGAAGAAATAATGTAGATGCAACTAGTAGCACTAGATTAAGAGAAAGATCAATATTTCATTGTTGGTGTTTCAATTGTGTTAAGTGGACCAAGTAGTAGATGCATTCAAGCAATTTTTGGCTCATTCTCTTACCTTTATTCAAGAATTGGCCTCTTCATTTCAAGGGGAATTAGAAGATCAGTTAACATCAAAGCAATAGAATTGACTCAAGGGTGATTCAATGGGTGTGGTAGAGGCTTGTTGGCATTCACTTGCTTTGGGATTTTTGTGCAATAAATAAGAATGATGGGAATTGTGATATTTGGATAGCTTTGACCATTTCAAATTGACCCTCAACTTTAGCTAAAGAACACGTGGGAAAAAACATTTTTACGGGTTAAGTTGGGTAGTATTTATTATGTAAGAATAGTGTTGTGAAAGACAACCATTGTTAGTTAAGCCCAAAATTGGCATGTCAGGGATGCCCTGAAAATCCTTGTCAAATGCAAAGAAAATGGATGGATCCTAGTTTGGTCACTGTTATATTCAAACTTATACAACATATAAACATAATTCCCAACAAAAATCCAATGACTTTCTTAAATAGCCCTCTTTATTGCATCTTGCTTCAAAATAAAAGTATCATTCCACAATGTTTACTAATGCATGCTCAACATATCCTAAAGATTAATCTACCTGCATCAACTAAGGGGTATTTCGTCCTATACCTATCTTATACTGCAAATCATTGTTTTTGTTTCCATTAAATAATCCTTTGCATTTAAATCAGATGGAAACTCATTACAGAGACCTTTTTGCAAGATTTACAACATTTTCTAGTGTCTTTGGGTCTTATAGGAATTCCTTGGCTTGATTTTGAAAACCATGGACAATGTTCACAGTCCTTCAAAGTGAAGTGTGACATAGTTTCCTAAAGATTCAGACATATTCTCAACACCAATTGTTACAAAGCCATTACGAATCCAGTAAGGAAAAATGTTGTCATTACAAGCAATATATATCTGAGCTATCTCATTTTCATGATGGGAAACATAAGATCCACCCCTCCACCATGAACATCAAAAACAATAATGCAAATGTGTAGCACTCATTGTATTGTAGTCAATAATCCATACTGGCTCATCAACTACTATTATTTTCCTTTCTGAATCTTCCTGGCGAATTCCAGACTTGCCTAAAATGTTGCCTGCTATCATCTCTATTTTCTCAGGCTTCAATCCACTAGTTTCCAAGTGATCACGGAAAAGGAGATCATCTACAGAAAAACCCATACTTGATGGTAAATAATTGATTATAGATGCACCACTTAGCTCTTTTGATGCAAAATTTGACTTTGCAACAACTTGTATCTTGGCCTTTTCTGAAACATAAAAGGGACTTGCTTGCAGTGGAGAGATATTTATTGTACATAGAAGTGTGATATGTGTATTTGTCTCCAATGCCCAGCCATCAGGAAACACATCCTTCTCTTTTTTGTTTTTACCTTTCAGAGTGGATCTTTCAACGGCATAATTTTCATGAGAAGGTATTTGAGACCTTTCACATGCACAATTAGCATAATAAGAAACACATTTATTACATCCAGCCCCACAGTCTAAATATTCCACACTAGTGTAGTTGTCCCTGGAAAATGTCATTGGCATGGTCGCTTTTATCAAGTTGTCCACAAAATCATCCATCATTGTGCATGAAGATTGTAACATTACATCCAAACAATTAGTACAACTAGAGATGTTTAAATCAAGTCCATTGTTTCTTTCACAATCCCTTGTTGGAACTTATAAGATGTTTTCTTTCTGATAAGCGGAAAGATTACCAGTTTTGTTGTCTCTCTCATAATATTTTTCTAGAATTTTCATGATACCACTGATTTTATTTGAAAACAAACCTTCACTGATCCACTTCTCTGAGGTAGAACCAATTTCATGTTCTTCAACATTTTGATCCCAAAAAAGAGAGCTGCAGGGATGTTTTTCTTCCACCTTTGATGAATGTAAATCAAACGATTCCTCCAACAAGCCTTTGTCATCTTCTTTGATATGAGCCAATCCATTAGAAAGAAATGTCTATTGTCTCTCATTAATGGTAGCTTTAGTAAGTGATTTTGTACCAATGTTAAACTCATCATCATTATCTATTTTTTCATCAGCAACAATTTTTTTGGATAAAGAAATATACATGTCAATAATTCCACCATTATTCATATTCATAAGGGATGATATGTTATTACCTGTGAGAGGGATCTCATGACTTAAAGGAGATAACATTGTTTCTCTGAGATTAAAGAGATGTTTCCTATGTCATATTTATTATGGTTTAGTCTTGTTATCTATCGATATCTTAGTAATGTATTTATTTTTATCTTGACAGAATTATATCTACTATGATGCCAAATGTGATAACATAGGTTGATATATTATACAACCATTTTGAATATTAATGTAGTAATAGAAATGGAGGAAATTGAAATTTTATTTATACTTTTAAATGAGGCATGTTACAACTGGACTATTAGTTTCATTGGTATCTATGGTTGCAATATCACTTTCTATAAGACTAAAATCATTCAAGGTATTTTTATTTTCCTGGGTAGCTTCTATTTCAACCATTCACACATCATATTTCTTAGCATTGTCCAGTCAAATTCCTTGTCGGCACACTAGTTGTTAATTCTTCAAATTTATTTAATTTGGGTCGAGGGAATAATCTAGCCCAAGTGTTGTCATGATTCGAGGTATTCCTGATTGAAAATTGTTTTGTTTGTTGCAAGGCAGATCTTGCATCACATAAATTTAGGTAGAGCTACCCAAGTTTTTCTGAGCAGTGGTTGATTGATAAAAGCGGCAAGGTATTTCTTATGCCAAATTAGGTACATATCCCTCCAATCCTTCAACATTTATATGGAATTATCCTATCTCTACAAATGCTATCTTCCAAATTTGAGAAGTACAATCTATATGCAAGAGTGTACAATGAGAACCTAATTTAATAGAGTATTATAGTTTCAAATTGTGAGGAGACAATGTAATCAAGCCAAGCCATAAAGTGATAAATAAGTTGCATGTGTTGTTCACATCATACTCAACACGATTGGTTTTTTTTAGTTAAGAAGAACCAAAAGTGCCAAAGGATATATGTTGTTGTGTAGAAAACATGCAAGGGTGGATCTCGATTGAATGTTTGCATTGACTGATTCAGGATACATCAAGTCATCTATCCCATCAGCCCAAAAGGAATTGTCATAGATCCATGCATTGCAAGAGATTACACCATCAGTCTAGACAAATTGTCGTGGATTCATATTGTGTTTGTGAATGGCAGTGATAAGAAATATTCTACAACAGTTTTAGCTAGATACTTTGCAAAATGTAGAAATGATACCTCAACATTACTTTAGAAAGATCATGATATGGTAGCAAAGGAAAACAAGCATAAACACAATATTAACCTTGTAATAGATCCTTCAAAAGTAATTGCAAAGAAGCTAACGATTATTTATAGAAGGATAGATATGGGAGATCTAGATAAGGCACTACTATTGTCTCTGGAAGATGGTGTCAATGTTCTTTCCTTTTGTGAAATACATTGTGATATTAGAATAAAATGTGCTTCACTAGAGATTGATATCAATAGGTTTAAGTGATGATCCTATAGATATTCCAGTCGAGATCCTTGTTGATATTCAGTGCAGAATCATGAACATCCTCAATGTTGACCTTACCCTTGTCACTAAATTGGCCTTGAACAACCAGTAAAAGCATGTATCCTATGAGTCTATTGGCAGCAAGGTTTTAGAAGCATGTCAGCAGTAAGGTTATTTATTATGAGATTATTGCAAGGGTTTTTGTGATGAAATAAGCATTGCTTGAGGCCCATTCCCAGTGGAATTAGGGCACACTCCTTGAGATATTACTTCACATTTGACTCATGGCAGGGTGAAACCTCCAAGGAGAAGCCAATTTTTTTTATCACACACACACACAAGGATGTTTCATGGAAATAATTAAACAATAGAGAGGGTGAAATATTTAGGCTTGTTTTATGTTGTAATGGGCAGTAGAAGGGGCACCACCCTTTAGGTTATTTTTGGATAGGATTTATGTAATAGAAAGGGCCCAATCAAGGGGATATGATAATTGTTATCCAACACAAATCACTGGTGGTTAGTGGTGCACCTTGCAGGGAACCACATTGTTTATTTTTGGTAGCTTATGAGGGTGCATTGAGTTGGCATCTACTATCTTCTTTTGAGGCTCATTTCACATTAAAACATTCAATAGTCATAAATGTCAACATTAAAGGGACTGTGTCCTATTCTGGGGAAGCATGAGAATCCACTCCCTTATTTCTATGTTAAGGTCGATCCATGCATACAATAAGGGTGTTTTTGTGAATAATAACACTTTCACATTCAGAGTTGCATAATTCCACTTTTGGATCATTTAGGACAATGCATAGAGGATTTACATGTACCATCCTTGAGGAGTTAGTGTCATCCATTCGAGGAATACATGAGGGGTTTTATTCAGTAGTTACCAACAAAAAAAGAGTGATGTCCTTCATTGTACTTATCAAGTTTAAGAGCAATGATTCTTGTTAGTGTCAGTCAAAGTTTGTCTGCCACCAGTGATCAAATATATATGCTCTTCCTAGGGTTGTTAGGGTCCTTTTCAAATTTTTATCGTTTCATTGAGTCTTCAAAATAAAAAAATTGATCACTGGTTAGTTGGTCTAGGTTTGTTACTACTCACAAAATTTCATGTCCCAGTCATCATCACCATTTAAATTTGCTTTCTCATCACTCAAAAGAGTCATCATAATCATTTCAGTCCCATAATCATGATTCTCATTCATCTCAGTGTCACCATTAGGTCACTAGGGTCATGGTCATCATATTGTGTCATTTCACTCATAAAAGTACTAAAGGCAGGAGTAGTAAAAGGAAATCTCTCTCAAGTTTTGTTTTAAGTCATAAAGTGTTTCAAGATTGATGTAATTGGTTCTAAAAAGTTTTGAAGTCGTTTCAAATGTTCCTAAGCTACTCAAGTTCAAAAGCAATGGTGAAATTGCTGGGCCACCCCACCATTTTGAAAAAGTAACATTTAAAAGCTTCAAAGACCATTTCAAGAGAATTATCTCAAAGAAGATCTCCCACATATTCAACAATCATCTCTCCTCATTTTCCAAGAAAATTGCGTCAAAAAAGAGAAAACCCTAGCAATTCGTTGCTCTCCCATCATTTTCGTCGTGCTTTCAACAAGTTCGTTGTGTTTTTCCCTTTTTCACTCCTTCCCCTCACTCATTTCCTGATATTCCACTTTCCCTTAATCCCTAACATTACCCCCTACCCCCATAAATTTTCTCAAGAATTTAGGAAACCCCTAACCCATCATTCCACTTCATTTTCCAAAAATATTTGAAGGCGCATTTTCAAGAAATGACCTTTTCAGTCACTTGTTTGCAGGGCATATTGTGGCCCATCAGAGGTGAATCTTGAGAAACTGGAGGACAGGTTTTTTCATAAGAGGACAAATTACAATAACCTATCTCACTTGTTACACAGGTGTTACAAGGTAAGATATACATTCACATATTCACAGCCTAGTTTTCTAATTGTGCAAAGTCTTGTTTTAGACATCTTTTTGCATAGAATATTGTGAACAAATGGGATATTAGTTTTTAAAAATGGATGAGGTTTTTGTTCAAAACATACCCAATAACAAAAAACTCTCTCCATTTTGTAAAATGTCTTATTTTTGGAGAGCTATTGTTCCATATTTGAGACCAATTTGTGTAGAAAACTCAGAATTTTTGGCAATTGCTGAAACTGTCATACAGCAGAAAATGTAGCATGGGGCACGCTACACTTTTTATGGAGGATTCCAAATGAAAAATGGTTTGTATTTTCAAACTCCGCATGACTTGGACATCACTTTGGACTATCCGAAGTAAAATTTTGGTCAATTCTAGCATGCGTGAAGAGCAAAAAACCACTTGAAAATGACCTTTCTGCCACATTTTGGAGTATCATGCTACACTTTCTGAGTAATTTTGGGAGAAGATGAGTTTGAAGGGCTAGATCATGTCAATTTTGCTTCTTAAGAATTTCATTAGTTAGTAGACATCTCCAAATTTCCAAAAAACGTTTCAAATCTGTATTTGGACCTCATGAAGGCCTCCAAAATTGTATTTTTCCTAGCACACTATGCTTTCTATCAGTTTCACTACGCTTTGTCCTGGAAGTGGTTTTTTCAGTAATTTTTTGCCAAATTCAACTTCTATGATGTAAAATGTTACTTTTTGATGTGGTTATGATGTATTAGGGTGTAAATGAGTCAATTATAGTGATTTTGAGGTAGATTCATGCTTGGACATCAATTTTTGGTCAAATGTATTGGTTGAGGAAAAATGGGGATTGGTTGTAACCTCCCTAGATTCTTTTTTTTGTTGGAGAGAATCATGTTTTCAGTTCCACTAGTGATGGATTTGACCCTTGAGAGAGGGGAGAGTTGTTTTGGTCTATATGTATCATGTATTTTGTCATTTTGAGGGTTGGACTTTGGAGACAGATCACTTGTAGCTAGTATTTCACCATTTTTAATCAAAGGAGCAGTTGTGGCTATTATCTAGGAATTCATGTGCAATGAGTTTTTGATGATGTATTTTCTCTATTATAGTTTTATATGAATGATATACATGTCTCCTTACCATATCTTCCTTCTTCAGTGATTTTTCTTAAAGATTATATGCATAATTCTTTCCATGAAAGCTTTGTTTTGTTGGGACTGTCATTTTGTGTAATTTTTCTTCTTGATTAATGAATTCATGGTGCACATACTCATTAAGACATTCTTACTCTTTAAAACCCTATACTACACCTACAAAACCGTACAACCATAACAAAATCATTTCTACCTTTCTCCTCTATATATTTGATGTTGTATCCCTTTGATACTCTGACCTAGCTGTGGTGATTCCTTCTCTGTTCCAGAATTATACCTGCAAACATTAAAAACCTATTGTGCTAAATACCTAGCCTAATATATTTTTCCTTATCCAGTCACCTTTTTGACTATGATAATTGAGAGATCCCTCTCTGGTTTGGTAGGGTTAGATACCAAGTCCAAAGATTGGTTTGAGGTTACCTTTGTTGGTCTCCTTTTCAGCCTTGGGAGAACTAGTGGAGTGTTAACAATTCCAAGAAGAGGGTGCTCCATTTGTGGAATTTATAGAATTTAATGATTTGGAAACTTATGGAGTGGGCTTGACTTTCCTTTAGAAATCTCAATCACTTGTGAAAACTCTCCATATTTCATTGTGAATTACAATATCTCTAAAGGATGAGCATGTAGTTTAAGGATTCTAATCAGAGCTTGACATAAGTGGTGGTGAGGATCAACACATATGAAATTTGTGGTGAAATATCATCAAAATTGATAAAGGGATATGCAAGAGTGTACAATGAAAACCTTGACAAACACAACCCTGATGTTTGCAACATTGTCTAGAGGATGAAAAAATTATGGTTTTTTTTTTCAAATATGTAAAATGAGTATATTATAGTTTAACAAATACATTTTCCTATTATTATATATGGTTTTATACTTTATCAAAAAAATCACAAAGACTTTACAAGGTTTTATAATTAAGTGAAAGATTCGCCAAGATTTTACAAGATTTTATAATTCAATGAAAGAATCGCCAAGATTTTACAAGATTATATAATCAACTAAAAGATTTGGCAAAAACATTATATATACATATTATATTATTGATAAAACAACCTTCAATTTTTCCTATGTATCATGGGGATTCGCCCAATTATTATACATATAAATTTAGGGGGTGTTCTTAAAATCACCATTGGTTAAAAATTCCTCTAGATCCTCATTGTAATCATTTTGCTCAGATGAATACGTGTAGAAGCCACATCTCTTCTTAGAGATAGATACCACCATTCAAGAAAGTTGTTTTCAATTATGCATTTTTACAGTTTCAGCATATTTTCTTTATTCCTAGACCTAGACATAGGCATAGCAAGACCTAGATATGGAAAGACCTAGCCCATGATGTAGACCATGATATAGACCATGACATAGTCCTAGGGATATAACTAGATCATGACCTAGACCACAACACAGAGTTAGAGATAGACTTAGACCATGACCTAGACCTATACCATTACCATGACCTATAGCTTGACCTAGACCACGACCTAGACACCCATAACTCCATCTAAGCCCAGGAATAACCTATACTCGACTCTTAACTCCCTCCGCTTTCAATCCCTAAGTGAATGATGCATATACCTGTTGTTAAAAGCCCCACAACCCTTGCACCCACATTACCCACATCTCAATGCTCTAACCATTGCTCTATGCTTCAAAACACTTTCAATCCTAAGCCCTTAGGTCCTAGTTGTCCCCAAACCCCTATACATATTTATTCATAAATATGTTTGGTATATAATAAATTTTGTATTTATTTCATTAAGAAAATGTGCGTTCTCTTGTGACTTGAAATACTTTTGATTGTCCACTCATCCATGCCTAGCAGGAATGCATGTGTGTTTCTATAACACACATGCACTTTAGTGCACATGCGTTTTAGGAATGTGTGTGTGTTCTTGCTGGGAATTTTTATGTGCTAGGAACTGTTAAGAACCAAATATCAATATAGCATAGAAAAACCTCAGAAAAAGTAC
>CBVK0101581409.1:0-11380 GCA_900067695.1 Picea abies | reverse complement strand
TGGTCAAAGTGGTTGCAAAGATAAATTATTTAAATAATAAAGTGGTTGCAAAGATAAATTATTTAAATAATAAAGTGGTTGCAACAATAAAGTAGTTAAGGGTAAAGAAGTTATGATTTGACTAATTAAGGAATTGTTAGTTGCAATAAGAAATGGCGAGTTTATTAATTATGGGTAAAGTAGTTGTAATAAAAGGTTGAATATTCAAATTCATTGCAAAAATAACTTAGTTAAGGGAAAATGAGTTATGTGTTGACTAATTAAGGAAAGCTAGTTGCAACAAGAAAGTGGGTTAGACCTAGAAGATGGAGAAAGGGGTAAAATAGTTACAAGAAAAATCCTAGAGGAAGGCACTTGGAAAAGTATAAACAAGATAGAAATGGAATCCTATTTTCATATTGAATATCTATTTTAATAAAGGTCATTTGTAGGTATACATTGACAAATCTGAGAAAGCGTAGGTCTGAGGCAACAAAGGTCTAAAGGAGCGAAAGTTTCGTAGCTATAAAGGAAGTGAAGGAAATAGGATTTCATAGGTTATTTGTGAGCCATAGGAATAGAGAAGAATGGAAATCTGCGGGTCATAGTGGAGGAAAGCGCAGATACACTCGAGTTGTAAAAAGGAAAGTGTGGATCTGTAGAAAGGGCAAGAGGGAAGATACTTTGTTCCAAGTTGCGGGATCTGAGGAGAGATTGCAGGTCTATTGGTATGATATCTAAAGCATTAGGTCAGTTACAGATTGTAAAGGTATGTCTATATGTTTATGAGGTTATGTCTTAGTGATTTTGTGGAGCATTCATGAGGCATGACTTTGTGAGGTTTGGTATATGCCCTATTGGATATATGGTATCTATTGTAGAGTATGATTTGACGCAGATCTATTGAAGCACATTGCTGGTGCACTTAGCTTGGTTTTATTTACATATATTGTGGTGCATTGTGAGAGACATTTTTTAGTAGTCTTGGTATAGTATTGGATTATGAGTGGTACATGTTTGAGGCTACATAACAATGAGTTTATTGCACATGGTTTGATGTATTACTAGAGGCCTCTTATAGGTTATGTTGGTGTATGTTTTGGTATATATTTGAGGTACACCGATGAGACATATAATTGATGAGTTGGCTCATACATGAGGTACATGGTATGGTGATTTTGATGAGTCATAGTTTTGTATAGTTGATATACATCTCTTGGCATATCATTAGAAGCACATATTGATCTTGGTATATGTTATGATTTTCTATGAGTGGTTTAGGTTGATGCACATTTGGATGATATTTTGCATATGATTAAGAATTGTCTTATTGGTTGTTCTATGTGATTAGATCTAGTTTGGTGCATGGTTGATGCATTTGTTGTGGTATAGGTTAGTAATTGGTTGTGATTGGTACATGCTTTATAGTGGCATGTGTAGGTGATGGTAGTGATTGTGAGTAGTCTTGGTTGATGCACATATCGATGATATTGTGCATATTGTTGAGTGGTTTTGGTAGGTAGATCTGATTAGATTGATGAGATTATAGTGACATGTTTTGAGTATCAGGTTTACAATGAAAAATTGAAAGAAACAAAGATAGTAACAATGAAACTGGGTCATTTTATGGTAACCCATGAGTTGCAGTGAGGATAGATGCAAAAATCCATGAGTTGTAGTTAATAAGGGAGTGGATACCCATGTGTTGTAGTATAGATAAGTCATGGATCTATAGGAAATATAAGAAGAATATTAGTTCAGGTTGTGACAGGTTTTCCAGTGACAGTTGTGACAGTGACAGAGTTGATTCAGTGATAGTGATAGGTTTTTTACATTTGGAATTTATACTTCAGGGTGGTTAGACGGGGTAAGGATAGGTTCTTTTATCCACCTTCCAGTTGGAGTCGGAGAACCAGGGAGTTGGAGCTTCCTTTAGGTTGGAGCCTAAGAAACTAGGGGGTTGGAGCCTCCTTCTAGTTGGGGCCATAGAATTGGAAGTTGGTGCTTTCTTGAATGTAATTCTTTGACATATAAGAAAATCATTATAAGGTTTTCTCTCGTATTAGGTTTCCATGTAAAATATTGGTGTACTATGTATTATGTGGATGTTTCTATTATTGTTCATTATGAACTATGGATGTTAATGTTTATGATGCAATAATATATTGATGATGAACTCATGAACATTATTGAATAAGTTAAAATAATATACATTGTGGTCAAAGGGATTAATAAGTGGTATAAATTTATCATTGTTGATTCACTCCTCCCTTCTTAGGAATCCAACAATTGGTATCAGAGCCAAGTTCCTTCAAGAAACAATTTAACCATTGGAAGGTAGATCATGGAGAGAAACAATATGTATAAAAATGGAATACCACAATTTGATGGAAAAAACTATGCATTCTAGAGAAGAATGATGAAAACATATGTACAAGCATAGATATTTGATGTTTGGCAATCAATAGTAGATGTATATAAAGATCTTTCCACTCCTCCAATAGATAATGATGGAAATAAAATCAGTCAAAATAATTCGAGAGCCAAAAATGTCATCTTGAATGGTCTGGTTGATTCGGTATATGTCAAAGTTATGCATTGCAATTCTTCTAAGGATATTTGGGATAAACTTCAGACTGTTTATGAAGGAGATGCCAAAGTCAAGGAAGAAAATCTTCAAACTTACAGAGTTCAATTTGAATAGATGAAGATGAAGGAAGATGAAAATATTGCAGCTTAAATTTTACAATTTGATGAAAAAGTGAATGAAATAAAAGGATTGGGAGAAGAAGTTGATGAATCTATAATTGTTCAAAAAGTACTAATATATCTTCCTATGAGATTTGATCCTAACATTTCAACACTAGAAGAAAGAGAATATATGAGTACGATAAACATGGATGAGCTACATCGAATATTCACAGCTTATGAAATGAGAACAAAACAAGAGAGCATAGTTACAAAGGAAGCAACATTCAAAGCATCCAGGAAGATAAATAAAAAGAGAAAGAAAAATACAAAGTCATTATCTAGTTGCAGCGATGATTCAGAAGAAGATGAAGAAATGGAAAACTTCATAAGAAAGTTACAAAAAGGAATAGGTAAATACAAATGTAAGATTCCGTTGAATTTTTTTAATTGTGGTAAGGTTGGTTATTTTGAAAATAAGTGTCCTTATGCCAGGAAGTCAAATAGTGATGAAGAGGAATATCCCAAGAAAGAAAAGAAATATAAAAAGGGAAACTGGAAAAAGAAAAGAAAAATCTTCAAGAAAAATCTATACTCAAGAGAAGAGAGTTCCTCATCTGGTGAAGATGATGAAATCGACAGTGATTCAAAAAAGGTACTATTTATGGCATGGGAAAATCAAACAAGAAACTTTGATAGTTCCAAAGAAGAAGGCTAAGTTGATATCAGAGAAGAACCAATTAGTTCCTTATAAGAACTAAGGAAATGAATAAATAAAAACAAGTCACTCAAGAAATAACTAAAAGAAATTTAGAATATAAACTCAGAGGAAGTCAACTAGATAATTATGAAATTGAAAGTCCAGGTAGAAAAGGATAGAAGGATTGAAGAAATACTCAGAAGTCAACTAGAAAAAAAGGAGAAGATAATTGAAAGGTTGGAAGAAAAATAATTCACTCTAAGAAAATATCTTTAGAAGAAGGGAATTCAACAAGATAGAATCAAGACATTGGGTAAGATCATAAAAAATAAAAGGCCATGCTATGACAAGTTTGGACTAGGATACAACCAAATGCAGAATGATAAAGGTTCAAGATCCATGATGAAAGAAACATAACAAAAACTTTAATGCATAAGTTTTTAAAGGAAATAATCATGGTCAATAGGAATAAAAAAGGAATAAATACATAAGACCTTCTACATTCAAGAAATAAGGAAGCTTCAATCATTGTGAAAGAAACAACCACAGAGAAGCTTTTAATCAACCAAGGAAAAATTATAGAAGGACTACACCACAAGGAATATCATTCACTCCGAGGTATGTAACTTTATTTTATGGTCATTTTTTTTATTGTACTAACTTTGGACATAAGGTTGCATATTGTAGGGTTTATGAAAGAAATGATCAAGCAAGAAATGATTATGTGACCCCAAAAAATATTGAATGCTACAAATGCCACAACTATGGACACATAGACTAAAATTGTAGAAGCATGATAAAGCCTCCCATGAAAGAAAATATTGATGACAAACACAAGAAGTTTTGGAGAAGAAGTGAAAAATAAGAGGAGAAGGTAAATAAAGAATAGGTCCAAGGAATCATACTTTCAGGATTTTCAACAACAAAAGATCATGATGAATTTACAGGCAAAGAGGAAAGTGTCAGAATTCAAGTAGAGGATGAAGACGATGTCAAAACTTAGGATGATGACAAAATTAAGGAAGAGGATGAAAAGGAATATGTATTCATAGATGAAGAGGAATATTACACTACATTAGATCAAGTATTTTTCTGAGCCATCAAGCTTAGAGACTCCTAGTAAATATGTATGTTGAACAAGGGGAGTCTATATAGCATCTCTATAGATCATAGATTTATCTTTCGAGCAGGTTGAAGTATCATGCAGATGTTTGATAGATACAACTTTAGAGTGGTTCGATAGCATAATACGAAATGATAGATTGATCAATTGAGAAAGCATTGTTCCCACATAGGTGTCAGTTGGAAATTACACAGGAAAAAGTTTATGGTTGTACTTAGGAATAGATATTGTTAGCACAGGTTGTTCGAGGCATGCAAAGTTTGGTATGTAGATAGAGAAGTGGAAACATTTGATGATCATTTGCAACGAAGAAGACTTAAAAATAGTATAGGGACAGATGGGTCAACATTGTGGACAGTTGAGTAGCAGGTTTGGACATATATATGACAGTGGATGAGAGCATGTATTCAAATATTGGGTTCACAGATTTGTTCAGAGAGTGGTTTAGAGATAAAAGAATATTATCATAATGGATGATAATGACACAAGAATATTTGAATGCTTATTCTTGAATTTTTTTTATTTTTTATATCTTAGTTGATTACTCAAGGAAACATCAATGGAAAATAAATCCAAAAGGAAGGAGGTACAGGAAGACCTATATTGATATACACAACAATGTGCATAGAATTCATAAGAGAGAGATTCAAAAATGAATATTAGTATCATACAGATAGGGAGACACACCCACAGGGGGAGCTATTATTTTAACCATGATTGGTTAGAGAAGGTACAGTGTCAGGAGGAGACATATCGATAGGGGGAGTTAATCCTTTATCAAAGGAAGAGAGAGAGTAATAAGAGGTATGAAGATAGGGGGAGAAACCCCAAGGGAATTTTAGACAGGGGGAGAATCTCAAAGGAGAGATACCATTTTCCATTGATTTCAAAGGGGGAGATTTACAAACATTGATGACGAGAACTAATCGCAGGTGAAGTATGAGCATGATTATTTCCATGTCTAAGTGCTTCCATCAATGTTGGTGTTGCCATCAATGCCAAAGGGGGAAATTGTTAGAAAGTTGGATTAGGTTGATGGAAAATTGGTTTGGGTAGTTGGTTGTCATTGATTTCAATCCCTGTAGAGTGATATTATATATTGATATCAACCCTTAGAGATTGATTTCAACCCTTGAGTATGTATGGTACAAAATTTTGGTAGCACAAAGGTATGGATAAGGGACCTGAGTTTGTTTGAGTTATAAAGGCATGGATATCATCAAATATGTTGGTAAGACTATCATGGATGGACAATACATGTCATGTCATTTTCGGTGATATGTGGTACATCACATAGTTCCTCACGATTAGGGAGATATATCCTTGAGAAGTTGGAGAACCCTTTAGAGTAATCTAGAAGCCTCTAGAAGGTCAACAATAAGTCAAAAGCTTCTAGAAAGTCATAAAGAAGATTCCTAGTCAAAGTGGTTGCAAAGATAAATTATTTAAATAATAAAGTGGTTAAAGTGGGTGCAAAGATAACTTATTTAAAGAATAAAGTGGTTGCAGCAAGAAAGTAGTTAAGGGTAAAGAAGTTATGATTTGACTATTTAAGGAATTGTTAGTTGCAACAAGAAGTGGTGAGTTTATTAATTGTTGGTAAAGTAGTTGTAATAAAAGGTTGAATAGTCAAAGTGGTTGCAACAAGAAGTTAGTTAAGAGGAAATAAGTTATGTGTTGACTAATTAAGGAAATTTAGTTGCAACAAGAAAGTGGGTTAACCCTAGAAGATGGATAAAGGGGTAAAATAGTTACAAGAGGAAGGCACTTAGAAAAGTATAAATAAGAGATCAAGGGACTCTTATTTTCACCTACCTACCTACTTAACATGATCGAATATCTATTTTGTGAAATTTATATGAAGGTATACATTGACAAATATGAGAAAGCATAGCTTTGAGGCAGCAAAGGTCTAAAGGAACAAAAGTTTCATAGCTGCAAAGGAAGTGAAGGAAATGGGATTTCAAAGGTTATCCATGAGCCATAGGCACAAAGAAGAGGGGAAATTCATAGGCCATAGTGGAGGAAATAATGGATACCCACGAGCTATAGAAAAGGAGAGTATGGATATGTAGAAAGGGAAATAAGGAAGATACTTGTTCTAGGTTGCATGATCAGAGGAGAGACTGCAAGTCTGTTGGTTTGAGATCTAAGCATCAGGTTAGTTACAAAGTGTAAAGGTATGTTTATATGTTTATGATGTTATATATTAGTGATGTTGTGGAGCATGCTTGAGGCATGACTTTGTAAGGTTTAGTATATTCCCTCTTGGATGTATGGTATCTGATGTAGAGTATGATTTGAGGAAGATCTATTGTGGCACATTGATGGTGCACTTAACTTGGTTTTATTGACATATATTGAGGTGCATTGTGAGAGGAATTTATTAGTAGTCTTGGTATATGATTGGATTATGATTGGTACATTCTTTAGGCTACATAATAGTGAGTTTGTGGCACATGGTTTGATGTATTAATAGAGTCCTCTTGTAGGTTATCTTGGTGTATGCTTTGGTATATAGTTGAAGTACATGGATGAGACATATAGTTGATGAGTTGGATCATACATGAGGTACATTGTATGGTGATTTGATGAGGCATAGTTTGGTATAGTTGATATACATGTCTTGGCATATCATTAGAAGCACATATTGATCTTGGTATATGTTATGACTTGTTGTTTGTGGTATAGGCTGATGCACATTTGGATGATATTGTGCATATGATTAAAAATTGTCTTATTGGTTGATCTATGTGATTATATTTGGTTTGGTGCATGGTTGATTCATTTTTTGTGGTACAGGATGGTAATTGGTTGTGATTGGTACATGCTTTGTAGAGGCATGTGTGGGTGATGGTAGTGATTGTGAGTAGTCTTGGTTGATGCAAATATTGAAGATATTGTGCATATGGTTGAGTGGTTTTGGTAAGTAGATATGATTAGGTTGATGGGATTACAGTGACAAGTTTTGAGTATCAGGTTTATAGTGATAGTTTGACATAAATAGAGATAGTAACAGTGAAACTGGGGGATTTTATGGTAACTCATGAGTTTCATTGATGATAGACGTGGACATCCATGAGTTGTAGTTAAGAAGGGCACAAATACCCACGTGTTGAAATATAGACATGTTGTGGATCTGTAGGAAATATTTGAAGAAGATTGGTTCAGGTTGTGACAGGTTTTTCATTGACAGTTGTTATAGTGACAGTGATAGGTTGTCTACATTTGTCATTTATACTTCAAGGTGGTTGGACGGGCCAAGGATAGGTGGTTGGAGCCGAATAAATAGGGACTTGGAGCTTCCTTCAAGTTGGAGCCTGAGAATTAGGGGGTTGGAGGTTGGAGCTTCTATCAGGTTGGAGCCTTGGAAACTATGGGGTTAGAGCCTCCATATGGTTAGAGCCAAAGAATTGGAAGTTGGTGCTTCCTTTAATTTAATTCTTTGACATATAAGAAAATCATTTTGTGGTTTTCTCCCCCATTGAGTTTCCATGTAAAATACTGGTGTACTATGTATTGTGTGGATGTGTCTATTATTGTTCATTATGCACTGATGGATGTTAATGTTTATGATGCAATAATATATTGATGATGCAATAATATATTGATGATGAACTGATGAACATTGTTGAATAAGTTAAACAAATATATATTATGGTCAAAAGGATTAATAAGTGGTATAAATTTCATATTACTGATTCACACCCCCCCTCTCAATAATCCAACACCACCCAAACTATTTTCATAAGAAGGCCAAAAAATCACCCTTGAGGGCTTGACATCATAGTAGGTCTAGGGTTTGGTGGTGGTTGAGGACACTTGGCATGTTTTGAAGGAAGGGAGCCATGGATCATTGGAGAAGAGGCTTGAATTGAAAATACTTGGACTTTGGAGGCCTAGCTCACCCATCTCCTACTCCAATGACTTGCAAAAGTTCCAAAACATCACCCTAGAAGGGTGACATCTTACTTTAGGGTTTACTTTATGTGCAAAATATGAATTAAAAATCATTAATTTGTGGAAGGGGGGAAAATAAGGATTTTTGTCCCCTTATTTTGTGGTTTACCCTAAGCTATGTGGACAAACTATGTCTTATATGACATGTATAAATAGAGGTCACCTCTAATTCATTTTTATCATAGCTCTCCCATTGTGAGAAGACTAATGGCTGAAATTTTCGCTATAATTGAGCATTTTGGTATCTCTCTCTCTTGCAAATGAGTTTTGGTGTTATCTCTTGGTGAATGGACGAGGCTAAGTGGTGCGAACCTCTTGGAGGCTTCTTTACTTGCTCTTGGATGGTAATTGTTGGTGAACTAGGGCTTGATCTCTCTCTTTCTTGGAATTGGTAAGGAAACTATGCATTAGTTAGTTCTTTATTGCTAATTCATGGTTATTTTTGGTTGAAACCCTAGGAGGAGTATGTTGTATACATCCTCCATTAAGCTTAATCTTATTTTCTAAATTTATAAGTCATTTTTTCTACAAGGGTTTCTAGGAGAAGTACGAGTATGTACACCCTCCTAGATTCGCCCTAGTTTGATTGGCATGCCATAGGGAGTAAGAGTATTTACACCCCTAGGTATTTTTTTGGTATAAATCATTACTTAAAGACTCCATTCACCCATATTTTAAAGGAACTAATATGATTTTTTGCATTGGAGAAATAAATTGTTTGCCTTGGTAAGCGTGTTTTGGGGAGATATCAATCTTGTTCAAGTTGGAATATTTTGTTGATTCCTTGAGGTTTCCAAACCCTATATGGTGTCTTTGTTCTATTTATATTATTGGAGATATAAAAAGTTAAAAGAGAAATCCATTAGGGCTGCATCAAATCATCTACATTTCTTGACTTTAACTTACAATTTGACCATGGAATTTTTCTAGTAAGCCATTGTTGTTATTATACTGCTAATTGGTGAGCTTTTGGTTGGATTAATTTCTCTTTTTCATGGTTAAAAGTTGATTCTATAGAAAATCACTGCTACAGACAATTGGATTTCATAAATATACTCTGAAAAGTCATCATTATAACCATATAAATACCACTAAATTTGTGCTAAAGTGTTGAGAAATTATCTCCATGTTTTATGCTTCATAAATCAACGAATATTTGATGCTTTAAGTGGTTAAATATGAGGTAGTTACCTGATTTAATTGCTGATATATGGTTTTTTTACCGCTACAATTAGGGACACTAAGCTTAACTTGCTTGTCCACCTAACATATACTACATACAATTGGTTTTTCTTGTGTCTCGGGTAGGTACAAACTCTCTCAGTAGGTATGCCAGGACTTGGGAACCTTAAACCACTCCTGAGACTCATAATAAATCCATATTACATATAGAACTTGAACTATAGGAGATTTAATTTCATCATCTCACTTCCTGTCTCATTTCCCCCTAGGGTCACCCAAGATTCCCCCCTTGTGGTGATTTTCATCATCACTAAAGTGACGAGAATACCTATCTAAGGTGATAGTGGGTAGGTGTTCTCTTAGTTGTCACCATATTGTGGTTTGGGCTATGATTTTCCCAACCTACAACTTGTGCGATAACATTTTGGAGACGTTTCAAGTGAGGATTTTGAATCCTCTTCCCCCTAATGACACTTCTATGTGAGTAAGTGATCTAATAGTGAGTTTCGAAAGAGAAATATGATGTAATCAAAGAGTGAGAAGTGAGAAAGTTTCAGGATTGTAGAGGAGAGAATATTTTTCTGAGAAAACCCTAGTTTAGTTGACCCCCACGAGTTAGATAGCTAGTGTCCTGTGATGCACCCCTGCATGTTTCCCAGGGCTCGTCACGCGAGGTCCCACATGAGAATTGGTCTTGGTCCTATGAGGAAAAGACAAAGTTAAGGAAGGATGCTTGTACCATGTTGTTCATACCCAGGATGGTATGTTTGTCTATGATGTGAAGCACCAAGTTAGTTACAGGTTCATAGGTATGCCTATGTGTTAGTTTTGAGGATTATGCTTATGTTGTTATGGTACATGTTTGAGGAATGCCATGATTATGCATGGTACACCTTGGTGATAGTATGATACATTGTTATAGGCACATATTGGATACTTGGCATATGGTTTGATGTTTGATATATCTTTGTGTTATGGTACATGCTTGAGGCATGGTATGGTGATTTGGGGATATGATAAAGACACATATTTGTGTTTTTGGTACATGTTTATGGTACACACTTGGTATATGATGGTACATGTATGAGGTGCATGTATTGGTGATGTTGGTACATGGTATGTTTCATGGTTGATGCATGATACAGTACATGGTTGATGTACATGGTATGGTACAGGTTCTAGTACATGGTTGATGTACATGGTATGGTACATGATTTACATGGTTGATGTACATGATATGGTACAAGTTGATGTGCATGGTTGATAAAGGTTGTATATGGTTGATATACATGGTTTGGTGATGGTTTTTGTATCCATGTGAGTTGATATACATGGTTTGGTGATGGTTTTTGTATCCATGTGAGTGGATCAGTTGCTTGATGATGGAATATCATTGATAGAGACAGTGACAAAGAAAGTGATAGGTTGGATGATTGGTTGATAATCAATGAAAAGTTGAAGTGACAGTGACAGTGACATGTTGTTTGATGTGACAGTGGTATTCATATCTTGATTTGACAATGGTAGTCACAGGTTGATGTGATAGTGGTAGCCACGGGTTGATGTGACAGTGACAGTGACAGGTTGGTTGATTTGACAGTGACAATGATAGGTTGGTTGTTGTGAAAGTGATAGTGATAGGTTGGTTGATATATTTGTGACATTGAAATTGATAGTATCAGTGGTAGTGACAGTGATCCTACACTTATATTTTAGGGAAGAAGGATGGGGAAAGGAAAGGGGGTTGT
>CBVK0101581406.1:0-23787 GCA_900067695.1 Picea abies | reverse complement strand
GACAATGAGCTCAAATTAGATTTATACATGATCATGCAAGATAGGACTTGATAAATTCATGGAAAAAGAAAAAAAAATCTTATGAACAGAAAATCATATAAATAGTAAATACAAAGTATTAAAATACAAGAAACCAGGGAAATAAAGATAATGAGTTTTTTTTTCGTCCCTAGTATGGTCGCCAAATAAATGTTGAGGAAAATGTATGGATTACCTTACTCAATCATTTTCAAATATTTCCTGGCTAGGAAAAGATAGTTGGGAATGTCACTCGGGGTTTATAGCCTCAAAATATTCACTCAATCCATAAGTATTAATTACAAGGACTGAGGTTGATTTTATAATTTAAATGTGTTGCAATATAAAATAAAATTTATAAAAGCTACTGGAATGTACACAGATTTTATGATAAAATAAACATGGAGATCAAAAGAGAAAAAGTAACCAAGTCAAGTAAACACATGTATGAGACATAATAGCAATATGGTTGTATTTCATTCTGAGATACCAAAAGTGTTTTTCTCTTTACAAAACCCCTGTGAGGGTATGGACCAAAATCTAATTTAGAGATCCCCGATGAACACCATATAAAAAGACTCTAACAGTAAAGTAAAATTGAAATTAATAATTTGGATCAACTTGCCACAAACTGCTGCCATTTTGACTCTGCAATATATCCTTTATCAGCCATGAAAATCAATTCACAAACAAACAAGAATATACAGACTATCAAGGATGAATCAACACCTCTAAAACAAGCGTCTGAAAAGTGTGGTTCAGTCTTGAACCTTGTTGTCTACAATAAGACCCTACTGTCAAGAAGAGAATTAGGCTTTGAATAAACTCAGAAATGAATGAAAAATGAAACTATCTCATGTAACCAGAGAAAAAACCTTAGTCTTTCTTTCTCCCTCTATTCTCCTTTGTCTCTTCTTCTCATTCAACTTTTATTCTTTCCAAATAAGTTGAGGTATTTCAACTACTTTCTTTAGTTAAGTTGATTTAACTTAACTAATTAGTTTAGGAGAAATAAATAATAATGATATAGTTAAGGGTCTTAATCAATAATAACTAGGTAGGTGGGATCCCTTATGACTCCCGTCATTTCTTCTTTTTAAATCATGAAATACAATACACAAAAAATATTCATTTTAACCATATGCCACCCTTGTAACTCACTTGAATATCTTTCAAACTGGATATTTACATATCAGAAATAATTTATATCATATCCAAACAAGAATATATATATCCACATTATCCACATTATCCACAAAATATCAAAACCAAGCTTGTTGTCCAAAAATGCTGAAAACCATTAAGCATTGTCCTCATCAACTAAAATCATAAAAAACATAATTTAAAAACCATATTTTCCACTTTGTGAGGCAAGTTTCCTTTTTTCATTGATGTTTCCCTTAGACTTCTCAAAAGTAGCCCATGGTTGATTGGACCCTTGGGGTTGTATCTCGTTGATCACATGGGAGCATTCATCCTTCAAATGTAAGTGGGAAGACACAAATTTTGAGGAATCATTGGAGGGAGAAGAAGGGGAGGCAACTGCTTTTCCCTTGTCTTTCACAGGTTGGGGAATATCAGTTTTCAATCTCTTACTGACGTGTGAAGACTGAACTGGCGAAACAACACGGGAAATCTGGACATTAGGATTAACAGGTGGTGGTAAAGGAAATGACACAGTAGGCCAACCATGATGGTGAGAGATAGGTTGGTTGGAAATCTCTTGCGAACCATCATTTGCGGGGACTTTAGGTTGCAAAGACACATGTGGAGGAACGAGAATGCCTGGGATATTCTGTTGAGGCTAGAAAGGGGGTATTTCTGGTCGAGGGTGCATTATTCCATGGCCAACCCAATTAAAGATTCCAACTTGGAACAGTTGGTTCAATTCTTGAGGGTCAACATCAAAATGGATAGAAAATCTAGGCCTCTTGTGGCCTCGATTCCAATTTCTCGTGCCTATGTTATTTCAACCATTGCTTCCTGTACTGAAAAAGCTCATCCTGTAGCAATAGTTTGTTAGTAATGAAGCTCTTAATAAAACATACATGACACTATGCTTACATGAATCAAAAGTTGGATAAAAAATTGACACGAGATACATGCAAATCCATCCATAACAAACCATTCATTAATTTCCATGTGAACAGGGGGTGATAGGATTCATGGGAAATATGGAGGGAGTGTAATTAGCAAAAAATGGTAGAATAATAGGGAATGTATATACAAATACTGTTCAACAATTAAGAAAACAATTTAACTGTGTATAAAAATACAAAAATATCAGTCACCAACCCTTGCTATGTTATCCCTTTTGTCACTTCTAGATAGACTTTTCCTTTTAAATTTATATCACAGAGCATGGATGCAATAAGTGAATTCGGGATTGTGAGGGGAATGTAATTAGTGAAAAATGGTAGAATGACATGGAATCAATATGGATATTGTTAAAGTGAAACAAATCAAAACATACTACCTTAAATGCCATCAAAACATATCTATGTCCAGAATTTCAAAGTTTAACAAGTGTTCCTTCTCCAAAACAATAATCCAAATTGGCATCTTCTTTGACAAATTTGCTTGGTGGCTTCCGAATTATTTACACAATAATATGTATGCTCGGAATTATTTAATCATAGTAACCATTGTACCCACATTATCATTATATGATAGTCATAACGAACAACATCGTAATCACTATAAGAAACAACAATAGCCTTTGAGCCACGACCATAACATTAACTCCAATAATAATCCTTTAAAACCAACAGGAACAAGTACAATGTTTACAAACAACTCATATCCATCATTTACTTAACCACTATTCAATGCAATTATTTTGGACGTTATCACTCTTATTCGAGCCTCAAACATTTCGAACACAAGTGTCACTTTTATATAATCAACATAATGATTGAACCAAAAATAACATTCAATATTTTGAACACAAGCTTCAAATGAATGGGTGGGTACAGATCTCTTCCAGAATTACGAAGCAAGGTACCAAACAAAATCGTTCCCAAGTAACCGAGCAAACACAATGCTCCCATCAACTTCAAACTGGAGTAAACACGCTTTCAATGTAATGTTCAGGGTTTAAGATAGTAAGTGGTAGAGACAATAGGTGGTTCGACTAGAGAGTTTGGCAGTTGAATGACACAAACAACTCATTCCATAGGTTCTCTATCATAATCGATCATAGAAACAATAATATGCAACATTTCTCTCGACTGTATGGGCTTCAAACAACATAATGCATTTTCCAAAACAAAGAGGTGAGGCCAACCCTTTTTCCAACACTGCATAATGAGCGATCAAATAAAAACCCATGCCCAACCAAAAAGCACGAATAGTGCTCTCATCAAAATATGGGTAGCAATGTTCTCATACTGTATAACATTTACTAGGAAACAATGACGGTGAGGTTATAACAACCAAGCCAACAACTGAGGGTTTTTCCAAGACAAGGCATGAAATTCTCTAACCTTCCATCATAGTTCACATAAAAACCCACAGGGTCGAAACATGGCATGGGCACACTTAGTCACATAGACCATTGATGTCAATATATGGGTGGGGTATTCAAAAACCCCAGAGTTTAGGCAGATTGCGATTACCAATTTCAACGGAGAGGATAAACTCGAAAAGAAAATCATGGCAAAGCAGGCTCCACTAAAATCTTTACTCAATCATTCTAGTGAACAATTACAAACAACAAGGACCATGAGACCAACTTTTAAAAGACTACACTCCCAGAACAACCACCACAAGAAACCAAAGATGCGAGCATAAACACAGTTCCAAAACATCATAACAGCTTGAGAATCACACAGACCACGAGCAACCAGATCCAACATTTGATTTAAGGGCAGAGAAATTCTCATGGATGGAAAAATAAGAAAACCTCATACCTGTAAAATTTTGCGCGAGGAGAAAACCCAAGACTGTATACTTCCTCCATGACCGAGCAAGGCGGAGAAGCAACAACTACCAGAGTCAAAAATGCAAGAATGACTAGGGTGACGGACTTGAGGGGAGTTTGAGTGACGTGCATTTACTGCACATCGCTTCTCCCTTCAGCTCCTCATTCAATTTTTAGTACGAGCCAAGCCCACTAGCCAACTCACCATAACACTACATCCAAACCATTAATCAACCAAAAATCCAAAATTGCCATATTACTTTTGCAAAGTGAGCGATAGTCCAAAATGAACCACCCCTTGCCAATATCAAATTCCTTCGAATGACAATGTGCTAGGAACACAATCAACTATGCAACTCAAACAATGAGAATAACCATAGTAGCAAGGGTCAAGATCACCCAACTTTGCCATGAACAATACACAACATGAAAACTAGAGTATAATTATTTCATTCAAAAGTGCAACATATCATTTTTTATGAGAGATCATCCAAACCATTTAGCTCCATGTTTTAATGAGATCATCCAAACCATTTAGCTCCATGTTTTAATCACCCAACCACCACACATTACCATAAACATTTTAAACCATGATTTGAAACCAATGAACTGTAGAAAATTGTGTTGCTACCATCACATAGGAAAACAAAATATACTATTAATATAGATAAATAAGAAATCTTGGCAATCATTTGCGAGCATAGTATTCATCGTTGCACTTTCAAGCGTCAACATGTAACATATTCTTAGGAGTTGAAAAATCTGCTATTAAAAGAAATGCACAATGTGCCTTATGTTGGGCACCTACGCTACCATAAGACAATTGCAATTGTTAAGAAACAATACTATTGGGCATGTATGAAGAAAGAAGTGGTTGATTTTATTTCCATGTGTTTGGAGTGTCAAAAAGTAAAGGCTGAGCACAAACACCCAGCTGGTTTGCTACAACCATCACCCATTACTGAGTGGAAATGGGAAGTTTTCACAATGGATTTCATTACTAAGTTTCCTAGAAAAACCAAGCAATATGATTCCATCATGGTAGTGGTGGACAAGCTTACTAAAGCTGCCCACTTTAGTCCAGTAAAACTCATGCACAAGGAAGCTAACATTGATGATATGTATATGTAGGAAATTTCTAGGCTACATGGTGTGCCTAAGACAATTGTGTCCAACCATGATCCCAAGTTCACATCCAATTTTTGGAAGGGATTATTTAAAGGATTTGGGACAAATTTGAACTTTATCACAACCTACCATCTAGAGTCAGATGGGAAAATAGAAAGGGTAAATCAAGTGATAGAAGATATGATAAGAATATATGTGATGGAAAAACCGACGCAGTGGGAAAAATATTTACATTTGGTTGAGTTTGCATATAACAATGGGTATCAAGCATCTCTAAAGATGATCCCATTTGAGACACTTTATGGAAGAAGGTGCAACACACGAGTGAGTTGGGACAACCCATCAGTTAGAGTAATGGTTGGGCCAGATTTACTTAGGGAAATGGAAGAGAAGGTGGTGAAAATAAAACAGAATTTAAAGGCTACCTAGGATAGGTAAAAAAGTTGTGTAGATAAATGCAGAACTCACGGGGAATTTAAAGTGGGTGACCACATGTTTTTGAAAGTGAAATCTTGGAAGAGTTAACTTAAGTTGGGAAATTGTTCAAAGATGGTGGCACATTATTGTAGGCCATTTGACATCCTAGAGAGTATTGGTCCTATCGCATACATGCTTGCACTTCCTACATCCATATGCATTCATAATGTGTTTCATGTCTCTTTACTTAAAAATTATCTTTCTGATGCTAATGATGTAATTTATTGGAATGTGATTCAGGTGGAGAAAGAAGGCGACTTCTGAGTTGATTCAGTGTGCTTATTGGACTAGAAAGTCAAGTTGCTCCGAAATCAAGAAATATGACTAGTAAAGGTCCAGTGGACTTGTTACAGTCTCGAGGATGCATTTGGGAGCACAGAGATTCTATGCGCGCCGAGTACCCGTATCTTTTTTGAAGACTTTTGAAATTTTGATTGTACATCATGCACTGAGGACAATACATAAATAAGGGGGAGGGGAATGTATTACCCCTATGCTTAACCCCAATCGTAATGTAAATGAAATGGTATATATAGGTTGGTGAGTCATGGTGCAGAAGTTTTGGGTACAATTAATCATGTGTGAACCAAGGAAAGAGTGCGTGCCTGTTTCATAACTTTGTGTGCACTTGAGTAAGTGCACGAGGAGTGTCGTGTGCATGAACCAAGGGAATACTGCACATTGTTTCACAGCTTTGCGCACACCTAGTTAAGTGCACAAGGATCACTTCAAAGTGTGCACCAGACCGTGTTTGTAGCAAGGATATATTTTTGGGGCCGAAGAGCCTTTGTATATATGTATATTGAGGCCAGAGTGCCTGCGGGGTTATTAGGCCTGGAGAGCCCGAATTGTGACAAGGGACAATGTGCCTATTTTGGTAAAATGTAATTACAATAAGATATTAATAAAACATGTCACTACCCACAGACCAATCAGATGAAAAGAGATTGGGGGATAAACTCAACTAGAATGAGAAAGGGGTGTGAAGCTTAAAGGGAATATTTTAATAATATTTCCAAAAGTATATTTATGGGAGATGTATTTATCCTAAGTTCCTAAGGAATAAGAATGGGTCATCAAGTGGAGCTAAGTTAGCTATTAAGGTGACAAGTGTCCAGTTATAATCATGCAAATATATTGTTGGGCCTTAGTGTATTTAAGGGATTTTTTGCTCATTCCTTCATGATGTAGACCAAGTTTTCTCTGAAAGGCACCTGCATCTCATTCTGATTTGTTGCCATCACATAACCTTGTACTTAGGAAGGATCGTGTGCTATTGAAGAGGAGGGTTGTCAGGTCCATGTTTGTCGAAGAAGCGGGTTGTCAGGACCGTGTTTGTCGAAGAAGCAAGTTGCCATTCCTGTAAGAATTCTCTCCAAATGAGAGAAATGCGGGGAATTATTTTCCCAAGGTGCTCAGTTGTGGCTGCAGGGCCCTGATATTTCATGTCTGGCCTATTGTTGAAGCCTTGGAAGGGAAGTGGGGAAGCCGAAGGATTGTTGAGTAGAGAAGGGGCACACTTCCTGGGGTGGGACATGCATGTGGAGAATGAGGGACTGTAGTTTGTTTGTTAGTGTTGGCACCTTTGTCTGAGTGTTTTGACTATGGATAGACCTTATCTTGGCTTAGGAATCCTTTTCCCAGGTGGATGTTTATCCCAGATCAGGGGTGAATTGTTGCCAAGAGTTTCTAAGCGGCAAATTCTATGGCTGGGAGGAACGTCTGAGGTCTGTGCGTAGTTGGAGGATTACAACAAAAGATAAGTGTCTTCTTATGTGTATTATTCTATGAGTAATTTGCATATACATGTTAAATATATTATGTGATACAATTGTATATATGCATTTGTGTGTGTATTATATATGCTTTATAACTGCCTATGCATGGCATGGACCCTGACAAGTTTATATGTGTTTATACACTGTTCAACTTGTGATTGCTTATGCTATTGTTGTTTATGGAATTGATAAATAATTATATAGGTTGTGCATATATTGTTAGTTCTGCATAATTGTCGCAGATGTAGAGCATGATAGTTTAAGTGTTTCTTGTTAGATAATTTTGTGGTAATGATTATGGAATTCTGAGGCAAGACTTGAATCATCGTGCACACAAAGTGGTATTAGTCCATGCATGTAAATGGGACAGACCCCGCGTGCAACATAGGAATGGTTGTGCACGTAGTTGTATTATGATTTCTTTCCATTGTTATAGTCACTATCTTGTTAAGTAACTTCAACAGTAATCGTATGGGTTATAGCGCAAAGCTACAAATGTCATGCATGTTGAGGGACATTTGACGTGACTGACACAATGACAGTTGAGTGCACAAATTTGCTAAGTTGTTGCGCACGATACAAGAGCAGTTTCACGCACTAGGAAAACCTAGTGCATGTAGCACAAGGCCAGTCGTGCACGCTTTTGGTTTTGACAAGTTTCTTTTGTACAAGAATGAATTGATATCAAATATTTATATAGTGAAGTTGCAGTGGTGGAGACTTTACAATGTGGTAACGAGACTCAACTAGGAGGCTGGATACATCATAATGTGGTATCAGAACTCAAATTTTGATGTGATATGGTTGTTGAGAAGAGCTGTGGATGTTACATATCCTCTTGCCCCTTCAAGGGGGGAAACCTCTCGACAAGCTAAACCCCAATACAATATACTCGAGTACCTCCTCCATAAGGAGAAGTCCATCCCTATTTATAACTAGCTAGAAATCCCTAATTATAACTACATGATATCTATCTAGTGAGCCTTCGTTAATAAGACCACATTACATTTATTCAATTCTAACTACCTAGTGGGTCTTTTTTAATAAGACCAAATTACGTTTATTCAATGCTAACCACCCAGTGAACCTTATTTAATAATAACAAATATAATGGACCGAGTCCATGTTACATTAAATGACCACCATACCTACACTATTATGAATTCTATTATTAAACGACCACCATACCTACAATATTATGGATTCTATTATTAAATGACCACTATACTTAAACTATTATTTAATAATAACAAGCATAGTGGACTTACATTGTTAAAAGAATGACCACTTTACATTAATGGCCATTATACCTACATTATTATTAACTCTAGTGGGCCCTTCAACCCCCTTTACACCCCTAAGGAGGATTCCACAACTATTAAGAGCATAATGCATTATATAAGAAAAATGAACATACATTTCTTTGTTAAAAAAATGACATGTCATAACATATATATTATAACACATACGACTTTTTTTCACAATAATGGTTAGATTTACATTGAAAAACTAAATTATGGTTTAATTGTTTAGTGTAGAATTATAAACAATGAAAATCTCGGTGAATGTGGGAGAAATTATCAACTCTAAAAGGTTGATATTTCTACTAATTCCTAAAATTTCTTTTTATCTAGAATTTCTTTCATAGCTTGGAATGCATGACTAAATGTGGACAAACTATGAACTTACAAAAGAGTGTAGAAAAATACATGTCTAAAATGAGTTTTGGTGTTGATTTCTTATCATCTCTCGTTGTAGAGTTGGAGTGTTCTTTTCTTTCTTAACTACTTTCAACCATTCCTCCTCGGTTCTTGGATAGGTGTTATCGGATCTTGTCATTCCCCTTTGTTTGGATCTGGTTTCTCAAACAAGGGTTCCAATATCTTCTACTCTACTTATTTCTCCTCTTTCCCTATTGGTGAAACTCACATAAGGTTGGGGGTTGGCCTAATAAATGTCTACCCATTCAAAAGGGGGTTCAAGCATCCTCATTGACTAATAAGAAAGAGGAGGAGGTTCCCATGGGGTACTAATTTCCTCAATAGTTGCTTCAATCAATATTGGCACTGTCTAATTGAGCTAAGGTTCCAGGCTGGTCGAAGGGGAGGCCTTGTTGATCACTTGGTGTTCTTCCTTCACACAATCCCACCATGTAGATTTTTGCTAGATTTTTTTGTGATCTTCAATTCTTAGGGAGCTTGGTACAATGAATAACAATGTACCTTGTTTCATAACATGCCCCACATTGAAAGGAAACTTGTTCATAGTCTAACTTTTGGGTCCATGTATCATATTTGGCAGACAAGTTGATTTTTGTTGGAAACCCTTTATTGAAGTTCATATCTACACAAATCCATGCATAAGTGGTGATGCGTAGGTGTTCCATATCCTTGCTTTTGAAATGAAATTTCCCTAGAGCATTGCCAATATCATTAAGCAAATCATAACCCCAAAAATGGAGAGGAAGATTGGGGAGTGAGATCCAAATTAGGAACCATGGAGAGAGAATATGAAGTTGGGTCAAAAGACAAAGTCCAGGCCTTCATGCATAAATTAGAGTTACCCTCGAAGTAAGGACTTGAGTTTAGGGTTCGATTTCTATCCCCTGCTAAATCAAACTCCATCATAAAGAAGCCTTTAGCAAAGGGGTATATGAAAGCTTCCCTTTTATTTCGGGTTTCCAAGCACACAAGATCCACTAGTGTAAATTTGCTAGTCTTCGTTGGAGACCATTATATCTACAGATGGGATGATTGTATCTATTAAAAACTACATGATTTGCAGTGTCCATTGGGAGTGGATAGAGTTGGGGCCTCTTGCACCATATGGAACCTTGGGTGCTAGGATCCAACTAAAATTCCATTTTCACCATGTCTTTAAACAAATTACCAACAATGCCCATGGATGGAGCCGCATTGACCATAAAAGAGGTGACTCCCAGTGGATTAGATACCCCAATGACCAATTAAGCAAATTGGGAGGCTAATGTTGCCATGTTGTAGGAGAATCTGAGCTCGTAGGAGACTTCCTCGATGAAGAGATATAGGAGGAGGATCAATTGGAGGGAGGGACTAAGCTCAAGGAGGGGATGAGATAGCCATTGATGCCAAGTGACTGCAACTAGCTACGAACAAACCCTAATCGCCCTTCTCTTGAAGCTTGCACATGTTTTATGTTCCATTCCGGTGGAACCTCTCTCGTTGGGCCTAAAATGTTGACTTGTACAATGATTCAACTATTTTTAATATTATAATACATATTATTATATTAAATGACATATTAGATTCTATATTGCACATCATTTCTAATCATATGATATATCCTCCCACATTTTTTTCGACAAAAAATATTGTAATTTCATTAACAAAAACAAAATCACAATCCTTATATGTTGAATAACATATCTTAAGTCCTTCATCAGAATCCCTATATCAACAAATAGAGTAAACCTATTAATATTACCCCTCCCTATGTAGGACAAAAATTGTACATTCTCGCCTAGAGAAAAACAATCCCATTAATGTATCAACTTACAATCCCCACGAAATCACATATCAATCACAACAAAACCAATCTTAAAAATTGATTAACACATCCCCTTTAAAGATAGCTCAAAGAAGAGTACTTTGAAAATATCTAGACAATGACCATCCTCATTTTTCCCAAATGTACTATTGACCTATCTTCAACAAAATACAAGTCTTAGAAAACCCATTTACGAAATTATTCATTTTGATCAAAATAAATTTGATTAAAAATAATTAAAATATTTTGCATTTAAAAAAAAAAAAATCTTAACAATTTTTTTTTTCTAAAGCATATATCCCATATCTTCTTATCAAATTTAGGACTAACTTTTGTAAATTTTCTTATCAAATTTATAACTAATTTTTTTTTTACAAAATCTTAATCCAAATTTAAATGACAAACACAAATTGTAGGACTCTAGATTGTCTTAGAGATTAGTTGGGAGCCATTCTTCTTTCAGCACAACAAATATTTTATGAAGGCCTAAGTCTCAATTTTTATGTTTTTATGCAAATATTTTAGGACACTTTTTTTTTTTTTTATGAATTTTGTCTTAAAATATGACTAGAAATTTAGAAGGATAATTTAAATTACAGATTTTAGTGATTGAAATCACATATTTCAGGTACTATAGAGTTTTTGAATATATTAAATTAACTCATTCTGAAATTTAAACCAATGTAAAATTACAATTCCCCAACCAATCATTACATTGTCAAATTTTAATAATAGTTGAAAAAAAATAAAAAAAACCTAGCAATCTTACATTTTAATAATAGTTGAATCTGCAGATTTCAATGCTACCGGGTTTGACTTACTTTTTCCTCGGATGTGTATTTGACACCTATGCACTCACGTAGAAACGTCATGTTGAGTATCTATAGATTTTATACAAATTTGTTGTTTACAATTTTAGATAATTTGTATGATTTTTTATATATATTTTTATTGGATTAAAATACAAAACCTACCTATATTGATGTATAATTCTATAATCAACACCACAAATAACAAAGTTATATTTACATTAAGCACGCATAAAAGGGTGTTGCAGCGATATTCAGAAACGTTTTCATGTCATACAACTATAAGCAAATGCTATAAAAGACCATAATAATTTTGTCATCATGAGGGTAAGTTCTCGCATTATGATAGTGAATGAATTATGAAGGAAAGCAAGGTTTTTTTTTCCGTGAAAATGAATCATACTTTTTCAGATATGTATTTATGTATTTTTAGGAGTATGGATTAAAAATAGTATAATGTATAATCATATGAATTAGTAAAAAATAATAATTATATGTGTATTTAAAAAATTATATATATATATATATTTGTTATTAACTTTATTAAATTTAAAATGTAAGGTTATAAAATTTATAAAAAATAACAAAATTTATTTTAATTGGTGGGAATTGAATTTACATTAAAAGGATAACAATCATTCTTCTTAATCACCCAAACTAAACTTAATTGATTATGTGTGGAAATTGCTAAAGCATTTATTGAGAAAATTGATTTCAATAAAATAGAGAATGAAGGGTTCTATCCATATATGTACAAAAAGTTTCTTTATAACTACATTTACTTTATTCAAAAATTGAGAAAATATTTTTTAAAGAAAATCCTTATTTTCTATACTATCTTAGAATTCATATACTATAATAATTAAGAATATATATTTCTTCATTAAATATCTTAGAATTCATATACTATAATAATTAAGAATATATATTTCTTCATTAAAAATCACAAGTTCATATCAAAAAAATAAAATATGTACATCTAAATATATTATATTGAATCTATGCATACAACATCTACTTGAATGAATTTAATAAATATACCTTAAATTTCTCCACTTTCCATTTGGAATATTTAATTAAGACTACTGGAATATTGTTTTCTGTGCTACATGTTTAGCGCTTACTTTATCTGCGGAGAAGTTTCTATGCACTCGCATCGTGTATGGAAAAGTCTTCTGTACATACTTTTTTCAAAGCCTACACGTAAATGCTGGTCGCTCTGCCTCGTTACATTTTGTAGGTATTTCAGGAGCACAACATATCAAAAGTGTAAGGATCAAGAAAGTATTTGGTTCTTGAGAGCCCACATTGCCTTGTCTATCATTGAAAATTACAAAATTCTCATCCAAAATAAGGTGGAAAGATACTATCTACATAATAAGAGCCCTTTACATACAGAAATAATTAAAAATCAGAATTTTTGTGGTTTCTGGTTACCCTCAGTTGGTATCCAAAATCTTTTATAAAAGGTCAATGATAAAAAACATGTGTGTCTTCCTCTTTTGTTTCAGTTATGTGCCCTTGTCTGAGAGCAATAATCCCTCTTTGGACAATGAATCCACTACCAAGTTCTTGTCCTGTATACATGAGAGATAACCAAAGTATCGAAAGTGTTCAACAAATGAAAGATTTTCTCGGGAATAGGAAAAAAAAATTATTATGACAAGTTTGATTTTTTCTTGTCCAATTAATGATATTTATGAAGTTCCCAAAAATTTGTAATTGTTGTATTCTTTTTTCTCTGATGAAAAAAAGTAAAAGCTTCAGTTCCATGAGTTCAACATAGTTGTTTGTCCTCCTACCCAATCCTATTTTTAAATGAAAAGAATGATTATCTGAAAAATGTATAACAACTCCTCCTCCAAAGTTTGTGTTATGAGGCATCATCTGAAAAGACCAAAGATTTTGATGAATCTATATCCTCTGGTGCATCTTTGGACTCGGAAAAATGAGACAGGATTAATAGGCTTTGTGCTATGATGGAATATAAGCTTTTTCTTTAAAAATAACAAAATTATATTTACATTAAGCAGACGTAAAAAGATGTTGCGGCTATATTCATAAATGTTTTCATGTCATTCAACTATAAGCAAATGCTATAAAAGACCATAATAATTTTGTCATGAAAGTTCTCGCGTTATGATAGTGAATGAATTACGAGGGAAAGCAAGGTTTTTTTTTAATGGAGAAGGATGGGTGAAAATGAATCATACTTTTTATAAGTGTTTTTTTTCAAATATGGATTAAAAATAATATAATTTATAATCATATGAATTAATTTAAAATAATAATTAAGTGTGTATTTAAAAAATGAAAAGAAAAAATAAATTAAATATTTTGTTATTAACTTTATCAAATATAACATGTAAGGTTATATATTTTATAAAAAACAATAAAAATTATTTTAACTTGTGAGAATTGAATATGAAAAGGATAATAATCATTTCTCCTAATTATCTAAACTAAACCTAATTGATTATTTGTGTAAATTGCTAAAACAAGTATTGAGAAAATAGATCTCAACAAAATAGAAAATGAAGAGTTTGATCGATATTCATCCATGTACAAAGGGTTTCTTCATAACTACATTTACTTTATTCAAAAATTAAAAAAATGTTTTTAAAGCTAATCCTTATTTTTTATGCTCTCTTAGAATTCATATATCATAATAGTTAAAAATACTTATTTCAAATCCAAAAGAAATAGAATATATAATACTGAATCTCTACCTGCACCAACACTCCATTAAAAATTAAAAGATAACCTTAAATGACATACACAAAATCTGCTCGAATGAGTTTAATAAAGATACCTTAAAATGAAATAGATAAATCTACTTGAATGAATTTAATAAAGATACCTTAAATTTCTCCACATTCCATTTGAAATATTTAATTTAGACTACTCGCATTTTGTTTTCTGTGCTACACGTTTAGCGCTTACTTTATCTGCTGAGAAGTTTCTATGCCCTCGCATCGTGTATGGAAAAGTCTTCTGTACATACTTTTTTCACAGCTACACGTAAATGCTCGTCTCTCCACCTCGTTGCATTTTTTATTAGAGAAAATCGCATTTTACAGATCAATGTCGGTTTAGTATTAAAAGAGAAGTTCGTGGGTTTGACTAAAAATTTACTATTCTTTTTAACAGCGATGTAAAGCGGTCAAGAATGATTAATATATTGTACTAAAAGAGAAGTTCGTGGTTCGAAGTCGTTAGGGTTTTTTCTTTTGTATTTAGAAAAGATATTGGTTAAATGTTCTATTTTTTGGGTTTTTTAAGTAGGAATTGGTTGGAATATGGTGATGTAAATTTGGACAAAATCTCTATTTTATGTTGTTTAAATTGTTTTTCTGAATGCATAAATGGATTCAATATAAAAACCTCTGGAACATTGGGATTATACAAACTTAGTCACTCAAATTTGTAGATCCAACCATTCATCACCAAATTTCGAACAAAATCAAACCTAAAAAATTGTAATAAAACCTCCAAAAATTCAACTTTTAGAACGCTGCTTTAGAAAAGATAAGTTCGGGGGTTTAAAATAGAAGTGTGTTGGTGGCAGTGCCGGTAAGTGGAAGTGATGTGTTATATCAATCATGATGACACTAATAAAAAATTAGAATAAGAAATTAATAAAAAAAAACTATTAAAAAATATCTAAATACAAAATCTCTTTTGACTCCTCTCAAATCTTATAGTTGAAGGGTTAGTTAAGATGAATAGATTAAAGCTTTGAAATGTAAATGCTTTATTTTGTTGATATGATTCTGATACATGTGCCCGGCTTGTACTGTTACTGTTTATTGTCATGCTTTCGAGAAAATGAGACTGGTTATCTGAGTTTAAATAGATGTAAAGTTACACTGTACAATTAAATCCTTTACTCCTAATAGGCCATTTTCAATCTGTTGCTTCTAGAAGAGTCTGCAAATTCTCTCATCTTTAATTTCTTGATCGCTTTTTCTTTTCCGGAGGCGTCCAAAGAATCTTTAATTAAATCCCCCCGTTTTCAGCAATTTTCGGCCGGCTGCAAGGTGAACTACAAAGGTTCCATAGACACAAAATTGTGAATAATATGGATCTGAATATTCACCGGATAAACCTAAGACATGAGCTGATGCAGAATTTGATGGCTGATCATGAGCACTGAAAAATTCAGCAGCCGAATCAAAGGGGAAGATCGCCGAGCATGGACGGGGAATTAAAGACAGCCAGAACGCATGGTCATATGAAGAGCTTTCAAAATTCATCAACTCCGAAAGAAAAGGATCCATTTTTTCTCTGTATTTGACTTTGTTAAATATCGAATCCGAAGAGTTTTTTCATTACCGAAAAGCAACCATGACTACTGTCACCAGAATTCAGAGGCATAACTCCAATGGCCAGAGTTCGACATATGTGGGATTCGGACAGCTCATTTACAGAGCAAAAGGCAGTCGAGGCTGCTTCTCGTGTTTCGAACCCGAGATCTTCTATCTGATCTGACGAACACAAAATAAAAAGATTATTAGCGCTGCCACGTCGGCAAGGTCTCGCTGTTTCCTTGTGTACATGCTCCAAGAATGCCACGTCAGGTACGCTCTGAGGTCCAAGTTCGAGGCACCATAGGCGGATAAAAACGTCCACGTAGATACCTACGACAAAACCTGGGAGGGCCGTTTGTCCTCTAGACACCATAATTCCGTTATTCCTCTTTTCAAGAACATAGCCAAATTTGGGGTCCGCCTCAAACGACAGCGTGCAGTGGCCGCGTGTCAAATTGCGAACAACTCGTTCACTTTGGACAATGGGTTTGCTAGTACACGGCATAGGCCCTCATTGTCCCCAGCCAAAAACTTCATTTAGTCCACTTATTCAAACCAAAAAATGAGTGGGTTAACAAGTGAACTGAAATATTGGGAGAGTGGGGGAAATTTACACGATTTTGTCGACGTGTTAAAAAAGTGAAGTTATTTGATATTCCGCTACATAGCATTAAATGTTTTGTTTAAGTTTAAATCATTTAAGGTTTTTTAATGGTTTTTTTAAACATTTAATGCTTTAAAGTGCGTCATAATGAGCTAATTTTTTACCAAAAAAGGTTAAATATTTTTTTTCTGAGTGCTTAGAGTTTTGACTAATTTATTATAATAATAATTTTTTTTTAATAAATTTGATTTTATTTAATTTTTCCAAATTCATGTGGCTTGTTAGCTAAATTAATAAATGGAAAATTTTTTAGTGCTTGGAGTTTGGACAAAATTATTATAATAATTATTTTTTTTAATAAATTTGATTTTATTTAATTTTTTCAAATTCAAAGATATTGATAATTTTAAAATAATTTAAAATTTATAAAATAAAAATTTTTATTTAATTTTTTATTTATTAAATACAATTATAATATTTAATAAAATGTATATTCAAATTATGAAAAAAATTTATTAGAAAATTGATTAAAATTTAAAATGTCATATACTTTAATATTTTAATGAAAAATTTAATTAAAAAAATAAAATAATATTTTTATTTTCTTCCAAAATAAAAATTTAATTAATATTTTTATAAAAATTTTATAGTATTTTTAAAGATGAGATTATACATATCATCTTCATAAAATTGTCAATTGGGTTTAACTAGGCTGGTTAAGAGGAATGATTGTTATCTTCTCATCTAGATTCAATTCCCACAAGTGAGAATTGAGTTCTTAATGAGTATATTATTGTAATGGATTCTAGCCTTCTTGTTCATCAACCCTGAAATGGTTTTGTGCTCAAGAGGTTATTAATGTTAATCATGAACCTTAAATATATTTTTAAGGTTTTGTAAAGGATTTTTCCATGTCAATTGAGTTTAGGTGGTTGGGAGGAATGATTGTTACCCTCCCTACTTGAGTTAAATTCCCGTAAGTAATGTGTTAAGTTCGAGCCTTGTTATTGCTATTAGTTTTCCATCATTTTATTGATTTTTTTTATAAATGAGTTAAACCTAGTGAATTGTCCACCCCGTCACATTTGAATTGAAACTATATTATATTTTTCCCTTTTCTCTTAGCTTAGCTCCGCTCCGAAGGACATGGATGTGATAAATTTTCAAGTTACTACTTTTCATCTCTTAATAGTTTATGTGCTCCTCTTTCTCCCTGGAGCCTTCATGATTGTGGATATTAAGCTCCACAAATCATTTTCCTTGCATTCACTATGCTATTTCCTCTATAAACTTTATGAAACTCTCTTCCACCTCTTACTTCATTGTATATTAGGATTGAAAAACTTTCTTTTATTCAACACACATAACATGAGCAAAATAACAACTTGCTTTGGAACCAACCTATAACATGAGCAAAATAACAACTTGCTTTGAAACCAACCTATAGCATGAGCATTACCTCAAATGCCACTATTACAAATATTGAAGCCATCCAAAATATAAAACTAAGAATAATTATAAAAAAATAGAAAAAACATGAAAAAATAATGATAACATTTAATAAAAAATTTAGTAGAAATTTTTGGTATGTATGAAATTTGTATATCTACATGTTACTAAATTAATATTAATTCTATGTATATTTATCTTAATATTAATTCTATGTATATTTATCTTTTTTATTAGATAATTACATAGAAAGAAGGCTAAAAGTTTATGATTTTGATTTTTTTTTAATTGTCATCACTATGTCATAAAATATTTATTGAAATTATAATTTTAAATTATTAAAAAAATTATTTTTAATATAAAAATATATATTTTTATGATGAGCATGGAAAAAAACCGTTTTCAATGATAAAATAAGCCCTCCATAAGTAACAACAACCATGAATCTCAGTTTAGTGGAGGATTTCAAAGAGGAGCCGAAAATTGCTAATCGCAGGTCTCTAATGCCCCATGTTATTGATTATACCTCTCCTTGGGGGTTTTTTATGGAGCCAGCCAAGGCCATCCCCCGAACTGCGGAGTGGGCTAGTTCTTTTCATCTCACTACATTCACATTCAATGTTCAGCGGGAGTCGGAACAAATAGCCGAGCAGAGCTCATTGCTATGTGGGTGCTTCTAGAAGCAGCAAAGAAGAAAAATTTGGCTAAGTTACAGGTCTTTGGGAACTCAAAAATGGCTATCGATTGGGCTCAAGGCAGGATAAACATTCAAGCGCCTCATCTCGAAAATACAATGAGAGAAATCAAGCTAAACTTAAGGGCTTTTGAGTCCTTATCTTTTCATCATATTATCAGAGAATGCAATGCTAAAACATATGAGATTTCAAAACAGGTGCTGGAATTTCAGTCGGGTGCTTATGCTTTTTACGAGTTCGAAGATGGTAGAGAAATTAAAGAAATGGAGTTTCGCTTCTAAGAAAATGGCGGCACTGTTCAGTTTTTGATGTATTTTTGATAAAGACTGTTAATAGTAGTGAATATATATCAATTATGAAGAGATCCTTTTTGAAAAGGAGAAGCCTAATAGGTTGAACTTGAAAGCTCTGTAAAATGTATATTTCTATCGGAATATAAAAGTTTTTTTTCTTTGGAAAATAAATTTAAAAATAGATTCAACATACTTTTTTTTCTACGGGAAAGTTTCTAGTTTATATTCATCAGTATATAAACATTTTACATAGCAGCCATTAAATAATTCATCTCGGAGACCCAGCAAGGTTTGACCTCAAGACCTCCTCCCAACACTTGGAGAAAGGTACTGTCTTACCAATCGCGCTGTCTCACGAGACTAGATTCAACATACTTACATGCCATCATATATCATAAAAAAATATAAAACATTCACTTTCTCCCATTGCATAGTTCAAATACAAATGTGAGTAATAAAGGAAGACACCTACAATAAATATCATTTTGCTTGTTCATTACTTCCTTGACCATTTTACTTGTTCAATTTATTAGAAAATAAGTTTATTGATGTTGGTGTTCACACTAATTTGTATGTGAATGTGTTTATATTTTTTAAATTGGTCATTATCACATATAATTTTTTAAAGTTACAGTTGTACATAAACTGCAGAAATTAATGTGAGAATAAATTTGATTCATTTTAATTATAAAGGTTGTGTTAAACTGAATTATAATGAATCATAATCAATATATCATAAATTGTCAACACTTTATTCAATATCAAAACTCTTAAGTTAGGGAAACACTATAAAATGATCCTTTTATGAAAGGAGTAAGTCTTGTTCACTTGCTCCTTCAAGGGGACAGCTTACTAGCTGAGTTCCAATACAATATACTCCAATACTTCATAAGGAGGACTCCATCTCTATTTATAGCTAGCTAAAAAACCCTAACTATAACTAAATGTTAACTCTCTAGTGAGTCTTCTTTAATAAAGCCACATTACATTTATTCAAGGCTAACTACCTAGTGAGCCTTATTTAATAATAACAAACATAGTGAACCCAGTCCACTTTACATTAAATGGTCACATTATTAATAATTACATTAAATGGTCACCATACCTACATTATTAATAATTACATTAAATGGTCACCATACCTACATTATTAATAATTATATTATTAAATGACCAATGTGCCTAAACTATTATTTAACAAGTGCAACATATTGCTATGTATTGCCTCGGAAAACTTTATTTTTTAGTGTTTGCACGGCAAAAGACATTACATTTTAGTGTGAGTCTAGCGATTCCCAGTGGAGGATAGCTTGGGTATCGACATCGACTAATATGAAGGAACATTGATATTCCTATTTTAATTTAGGATCCGTTCAGTTTCCAGGAAATTATAGGAGTATGCTAAACGTTTGGGAAATTTGGTTTCTTCGGCCATCATCTCTGATCATTTGACGTTCCTGCGGGCCTGTCTCCCAACTCAATTAAATGATGCCCCCTACTCCCTGTATTCAACATAGATGAAGGACGACCTGCAACTACTCAGTGCCTAACCATGTTGTCAGGTTGTGTCCTTCCCCATTAATTCAAGGTCTTGAAATATGCGAAGGTTGCAATAACACTCTCAATTTATTGACCAAAGAGGAGTTAAAAAAATGTTGTTTTTGTTATATTAAAATATATATTTTTTACTTGTTATGTTGAACATTAAAACATATATAAATTTTTCAAGTCAACACAAGACTAATATGAAAGTCAATGCTAACTCATTCATTGCTATATACTACCTTCTACAATACAATAATGATTTAATCACGTTATTGAATTATTTTTGTGTCAATTTCTAATTTAATATAATAATGATTTAATCACTTTATTAAATGGTATTTTGTGTTAATTTAAAATAATGAAATAGTCATTACAATAATGATTTAATCTCCTCATTAAATGATTTTTGTGTTAATTTCTAATTTAATTATAATAATAATTTATCACTTTATTAAATGGTATTTTGTGTTAATTTAAAATAATGAAATAGTATATATCAAAAAAATATTTCACAATTTAATTATAATAAAGATATTTTAAGATATTAAATTCATTTATATATTAATTTTTAAAATTTAAAATTACAATTACTAAAAATGACATAAATAAAATAAACTTAAAATATAAAAGATAACTTTGCAGTTTTTAGAAATTGTAATAAATAATTTACTTGAATTACATGCATTTCATAGTTTAGGGAGGGCTTCTAGAAAGTATAATAAATAATATACACAGAATTTGATTCCACCCCTTACAAATCTTAATTGACACAAAATCTCCATTATCGTTATGTTTTTTCTTCGCTTAAAAGAAAGGAAAATACCCACGTCAAAGTTCATTTCTCTGTTGTTTCCACAACTCCACTGCAAATAGCCCGTTTCTTTATTGTTTCCACAACTCACTATAAATAGCCCTCGACGTTGTACTTGCCATTAAATGAGTTAGTGGTTTTCGACATATGTTAAGATAAACGACACGGTTCAAGAGAAAAATGGCCGAAAGACAGGTCAAGGTAATTGCTATATACTACCTTCGGCACTATAATAATAACAAACATAGTGGAACTAGTCCACTTTACATTAAATGACAACCATATCTACACTATTATTAACTTTAGTGGGCCCTTCAAGCCCCTTTACACCCCTAGGGAGGATCCCACCACTATTAAAGGATAATAATAATAATAATAATAATAATCCATTTTTAAGGTCATGACCAAGCCAGACAACAATTGGTGTATGATACCCCCTTGTTTGTGGGACAAAGGACCCCCTCCGCGTAGCGATTTAACTGTTAAACTCTACGAAGGTATATATACCCTACCCCCTTCTGGATTTGAACCTGTGACCTCCAAGGAGGAAACACATGTTCTTAATCATTAGGCCCACTCAAGTTGTTTAAAAAATGAACATACATTATTTTTTAAAAGGGCATCTCTTAACATATATATTATAACACACACTATTTTTTTCAGACTAATGGTGAAAATTACATTGAAAAAACACTAAACTACAACAAAACCTTATAATGTAGATTTATAAACAATGAAAAAGCTCAGTGAGTGTGGGAGAAATTATCAACTCTAAAAAGTTAGGAATGTTACCAACTCCTAAATTTTTTTCCTATCTATAATTTATTTCATAGCTTGGAATACATGAGTAAATGTGAACAAATTGAGAACATACAAAAGAGTGCAAAAACGATACATGTCTAAAACAAGTTTTGGTTTCAATATCTTATCATCACTCGTTGTAGAGTTGCAGTGCTCTTTTCCTTCTTAGCTACTTTTGTCTATTCCTCCTTTGGCTCCTAGATAGGTGTTATTAAATCTTGTTGTTCCCCTTTGTTTGGATCTGGTTTCTCAAGTGAGTGTTCCAATATCTTATGATCTACTTCTTTCTCCTCTTCTTGATTGCCCAACTCATACAAGGTTGGGGGTTGGGCTAAGTAATGTATGCCCATACAATAGGGGGTTTGAGAATCCTCACCAACGAAGAAGAAAGAAAAAGAGGAACAGGTTCCCATGGGGTCTAACTTCCTTAGTGGGTGCCTCAATCAAGATTGACATTGTCTAATTGGGTTGATGTTCTAGGCAAGTCAAAGGGGAGGCGTCATTGATGACTTGTCCTTCTTCCTTTGCACCATCCCACCATATAACTTTTTGCTGGATATTTTTGTGATCTTTAACTCTTAGGGAGCTTGGTGTAATGAATAACAATGTGCCTTGTTTCGTAGCATGCCACTCATAGAAAGGGAATTGTTTCATTCTTTAATTTTATATAATGGTAAAATAATAAATGCAAATTAATTTAGTGTTGATTCTAGAGATAATTTTTTTTTTATGATTTTGAATTTTTGTTATTTATCATTATCAAAATTTGGTTAAGTAATCTTTATCAAAATTGTAATTTTAAATTAATGAAATTGTTATTTTTAATGTGAAAATGGTTTTAGTACCCTCAAATACCCTTAGTGCAATTGGATTGTTTACCATAGTTGTGCCGCTTGTCAAATTTGATTGTCGTCTCTAACAAGAGAGATCAACTTGAAACAAACTCCTCTCGTTACGACAATGGGTTTGTGGGTCCCTTAGCTACACCCTCCCCACTAATCAGAGATATTTTATAGAACTCGTTGATGTAAATGATCATACATGTTGACCACCAACACTAATAAGAGATGCAATCTAAACCTTCTACATTTTTACCCCTTTTTCAATTATGTTTTTTCAATGGGTTTTGCCTAAAATTTGACCAGAAATTTAGAAAGATAGTTTGGAATTTCATATTTTAGTGGTTTAGATCACATATTCATGGTGCCCTGGAGGTTTTTGAGGGCGCTAAATCAATTTATGCACTCAAAAGCATGATTAAGCTCTGTAAAATTGAGATTTCAGCAATAGTTATGTTACTAAATTCTGATGATAATTACTGAAAAAATAAAAATAGTAGAACATTTAAACTACACCCTAATAAAACTTTATAAACATCATGCGTTCTTGAATCAAAACTTTGAATGATGATTCCCTCTAGTTATTGTCTGTCGCACATTTTTGAGTCGAAACTTTGAAATGATTATTCCCTTTAATTATCATCCACGACATTAAATTTCATAAAAAGGTTCTCGTCACTATATTCACAAAGGTCCTCACATCATAAAACTATATACAAATCATATATACAACTTGAGAGGGCCTAATGGTTAAGAACATGTGTTTCCTCCTAAGAGGTCACA
>CBVK0101581395.1:0-11220 GCA_900067695.1 Picea abies | reverse complement strand
TCAGTGGGAAGGTTGGCAGTCTTCCAAGCACAGAGAGAGCAGTGGGTCATAGTTCCTTCACTGTGATGAAATTTTCAAACTTGTCATCATATTCATTTATGTGGATCATAGTTCTGCACGAATATCAATTTGAGTGAGGTTTCTCTTCGACCTCCTCATATCTAAATGAACTCTCAACTAATCTCACCTCTTCTCCCTTTCCTACATGGAAATATGGGATGTCCCTTATGCCTTCCTGGTAGTATATGAGATCCATTGATCACTTCTTGTTTCCCACCTGTCAATCTACAGGACTCTTGCTAGATCTCTTTCCCTCATGACCAAGGTTTTCAACATGCCTTAACCACCTCTTTATCACATGTTGTTGCCTCCTAGCCAGCAACTTTTGAACAAGTCATCTAGTTGTCCTATTGAAAGGAAATTCGTACCTCCCCTATACCTTTGACTCCTACTTCATATTAAATACTAGATCCTCAATATGTGCTCCAATTTCATTGAGCTCCTTGTCCATATCCACCTTTCTCTTCTGCAAATAAACTTCTCCTCAATCATGCTTATGACCATCAATGGCCATATTTACCTTCTACCTTCCCTACTGAAAAGTATTTTTCTCACTCTACAACTGAGAGCATATTTAGCTTCTCCTTTGCCTAATATCTACAGATGAAGTTGTTCTTTGATACCACATCTGGTATCAAACTATATCTTTCATCTCCCCTTGACCACACTCTGTAGATGAATTAATATCTAATAATTGATCTCTGATTCCACTCTTGGTGATAACCACCCCCCTTCCTCCTTTTTTTTCCAGTACTTTGGGGCTATAACGACCTCCTAGACTAGGATCGCTCAAATCATCGAGTCGAATGACTCGTCGGCTCTACATGGAACAAATTTCGATTTGACGCAGGCCCTTTTTTTTTCTTCCGCGGTACTCTCAATGTGGCACCTGTGGACCCTCTCCTTAATGCTTTTAACTATTACACCAATGGGCTTAGCTCTCGATGCTAAGCTCCTCGCTTGATGTGACCATAGATGGTGACCATGGGCCAACTCCCTTAGTGATCCCACACTTCGGGACTTTCACAAACTACTTCCTCGTTTTCCTGACCGCTGAATCAACGAATGCTTCAGAACCAAATCTACGTTCCTCACTCTACTCACGAACAATGGTTGTGATCGACTCACGAGTTTAGACTTCGCGAGTCCTATCTCCTCTCGAAGCTACTTCTTCTGATTAAAAATAAAAAATTCATTAATACTTTTCTATGTGCCCTTCCATATCCAACAAACTAAATTGAAATCGCTCTTCGCGACTTTGGGAATATCCTTTGCTTGATATCGAAATACCTTATGGATTTCTTGCTCCCGAACCTCTCAATATTATGCCACCTGTCTCCTCTTCGACACCGAATGAATTCTCCATCTTTGGGACTTCGGCTAGTCATTGACTCATTTTCACACTTAGTACACTTTCTTCTCTCGAGACATAGTCTATTCTCGAAAGTTATATGAACTCATTTCAGAATCTGTGCAACTCTCCTATGACTTTTCTTCACTTGAAAACCTCTAAGGTTCCAAGTTCCTTTGTGAGTTTCTTGTTCCCTCCTGTTCCCTCCTGGAAGTTTCTCACCCTTATTCCTGAGCTTATAAGGTGAACTCTCAACACCTTAAGTTCACTTCTTGCACTTGGCTCATTTCTTCGATGACTTCTCTCTCGACCTTATGGAAATGTTTAAGGCATCTCCTTTCCTTTGTTGTTGCACTTGTTGCAAAGCCTTCCTTCACTAGAATGTTCAACAATTATGGGATTCTTCTACACCTTCAACCATGTAGTTCCTGGGTATGCTCATGCAAGCTCAATGCCCTCCTAGTACAGTATTCTAGAGTGTTCAGTAACTCTGAGTTGTTCTTCTCTCCACACAGTATTTATTTTCAAGGAACTTAACCACCTTGAAATCTCTCCCTGAGTCTATAAATTAATCTAGTGTTCCCTCCTAGTAGCTTCTCTTCTGACACCACTAAGTTCAAACCTGCACTCCTTGCATTACCTTACATATATTCCTCTCTCTATCATGCACTCCTTGCACTTATCTTAGAGAACCAAACTTAGCTCAACACACCCGTGGATAGAAAACAATATCTCTATCCCTGCAGAAAATTTCGAACATTCATCTACAATTCTCAAACATGTAAAGGATAGAAAACAATATCTCTATCCCTGCAGAAAATTTCGAACATTCATCTACAATTCTCAAACATGTAAATGACATTCATAACACAATACCCATTACAAAGAAAGATAAAACAAGAAAAAATGCCATTTTCTATTAACGGTGGAATGCCAATTTACAATGGTGGAGTTCGAGATGCAATTGAGTCTCAACTCTAATCAAATTCCTAATTTGGCTAAAAATGATTTTCATCTGGCTTCAACATCCTGTCGTCTAACATCTATCAGGCATACAATACAAATATTTATACAAGAGGGACTCAAATGAGCTTCCCTCTCAAGCTAGCTAATGGTGTCAAATCACCATCCCTAATGCCTATCGAAAGGGAAAATTACAATGATGGAAGTTCTGCTCCAAATCAAACAGAGATCTATTTTGTCGTCAGCCTATCATATCTCTAGCTTTTGTGAAAGCATGACTTTTCTCCTTCTAGCTTGTTTTCAATTAATGCCCGGATCATGCCTTGGACTCAAGAGGAAAAATAAGAGGGTGACACCTCTCATTCCTTGAATGTGCACCACATGTTTTGATTAGCTGGTGCATGCTGAGATGGAGTGATGCCCCTGCATCATACTCCATAGAGGCAAAAATTGTGATCTCCTTCTCATGATCTCTCCAACATGACTTAAATCCACCTGGATCCCAAACTTTCTCTTGGAGATTTCTCTTGGCTCTTTTTCTTCACCACTGCTTCTCTTGCATCATTCACATTTCTCGTACAGGTTTCCTATCATCCAACTTCCTCTTGGTGACCATTTCCTCTACCAACTCTGTTTCCTATCATCCAACTTCCTCTTGGTGACCATTTCCTCTACCAACTCTGACATCATCTTTCTTATCTCTTCGATCACGTCATCCAACTTCTCTATCAGTTGGTTCCTCTATTGCAAACTATCTCACTGCACTCGCTTCTAGTCGATGGGTGAATCACACTGATTTCCAAAGAAATATTCTCTCTTTGTATCTTTAACTAGCCGCTCGACTACAGTATTCACTCTTGCAGACTCCTCATCACTGAAATGTTGCTCAACTACCACTACTCCTGACAGATTCTCTCTTGCCATTTCTTAAGTTTCTCCCATTACAATTTCCTCAAACTGCTCCTCATGTTGGTGTGGTCCTTCATTTTCCTCCAACCTAGCCTATTGGGTGTGCATTCCTTGCACTACCACTCTCCTTTCAGGAGCTTCCAATTCCTCACATAGATCAACAAAATCTATGATTTATGCTTCCTCTTCTACTACAGACCCCAGTGCTATAGTCATCCCCTGTTCATCTTCCTGGACGAAAATGTTGAGCAATTCTACTGAATGCTCTTCTCCTTTTGTTGGCACAGACATCAGTATATGTTCCTTTTCTTCCTTGATAGTCTCTACTTGTTGTCTCCCTGTTTCCTCTGCAACATCTGTGCTAGCCTCTCCTTGGCCTCTTGGTAGAAATATCTCAACTCCTCCAATGATCAGAACATACTAGTTATCCTCCTCCTTCATTGTGATGAAAGTTCCTAAATTGTCATCATCTTCATTCATGCGGATCTTAGTTTTTTGTCTCCCTGTTTCCTCTGCAACATCTGTGCTAGCCTCTCCTTGGCCTCTTGGTAGAAATATCTCAACTCCTCCAATGATCAGAACATACTAGTTATCCTCCTCCTTCATTGTGATGAAAGTTCCTAAATTGTCATCATCTTCATTCATGCGGATCTTAGTTTTGTGCGAATCTCCATTTGAGTGACGTTTCTCTCATGCCTCCTCATATTTCAATGAAATCTCAGTTGATCTCACCTCTTCTCCCTTTCCCAACTAGAAATTTGGGATGTCTCTTCTTCCCACCTGGTAGTATACAATATCCATTGATCCCTTCTCATTGCCCACCTTCAAATCTAGGAGAATATTTCCAGATCTCTTTCCCTCATGACTAAGTTTTTTAGAATTCCTCAACCACCTCTTTATCACCTGTTGATGTCTCCTAGCCAACAACTTCTAAACATGCCATCTATCTTTCCTCTTCAACGACCATTCATACCTCCAGTGTACCTTTCATTCCTGTTGCATCTTGAATGCTAGCTCCTCCATCTGCACTTGAATTTCACTGAGCTCCTTTTCCATATCCACCTTGATCTTCTGAAAATAGGCTTCTCCTCGATCATGCTTATGAATGTCAATGGCCATATTCACCTTCTACATGCCCTCCTAACAAGTCGGTTGCTCACTTTGCAACTGATACAATATTCAGCTTCTCCTTTGCCTGAAATCTATAGACAAAGATATGCTTTGATACCACATCTGGTATCAAACTATCTCTTTCATCTCACCTTACCCACACTATGCAGATGAATCAAGCTCTGATAACTGAGCTCTAATACCACTATTGGTGACAACTTCCACCCTTCCTCCTTTTTTTTTCTCTCCTTCAAGGTTGGTACAATCTCTCAATCTAGGATCGTTCAAATTTTCAAGTCAAATGACTCATCGACTCTAGATGGAACCAATTTTGATTTGACATGGGCCCTTTTTTTTTCTTCCATGATACCCTCTATGTGGCACCTATGGAGCCTCTCCTTAGTTCTTTTAATTTTTATGCCAATGTACTTATCTCTCGACGCTAAGATCGTCCATTGATGTGACCACATACTGTGACTGTGGGCCAACTCCCTTCGTGACCCTGCACTTTAGGGCTTTCGTGAACTGCTTCCTTGTTTTCCTGAATTTTGAATCGAAGAATTTTTTGGGACTAGATCTATGGTCCTCAATCTTCTCATGATCAACAATTGTGATCAAATCACAGGTTCAAACTTCATGAGTATTTCCTTCTCTCAACTCTGCTTATTCTGATTATGAATCAATGAGGTGTTGATACTTTGCCACGTGCCATTCCAGATCCAATGGCCTAGATTGAAATCTCTCTTCACAACTTCATGAAGATCCTCTACTTTCTCTCGGCAAAACTTATGGCATTCTTCCTCCCAAACCTCTCTATCTTCTTCCACCTATCTCCTCTTCAACGATGGATGAATTATCCATCTTTGGGACTTCAGCTAGTCCTCGAATCCATGGTAAACTTATCGCACTTTCTTCTCTCAAGACTTAGGATGTTCTTGAAAGCTATATACACTCCTTATAGAATCTATGCAACTCTTCTATGAATTTGCTCGGCTTGAAAAACTATAAGGTTCCAAGTTCCTTTACGATTTTCTCTTTACCTCCTAGCAGCTTCTCTCCCTACTTCTTGAGCTTATAAGGTTAACTCTCAACACCTTAGGTTCAGTCCTTATGCTTGGCTCACGACTTCTCTCTCAACCTTATGGAAAGGTTTAAGGCATCTCCTTTCCTTTTTCGTTGCACTTCTTGCAAAGCTTTCCTTCAATAGAATGTTCAACAATTTTGGGATTCTTCTACACCTTCAATCGTGTAGTTCCTAGGTATGCTCATGCAAGATCGATGCCATCCTAGAAAAGTATTCTAGAGTGTTCAGTAACTCTGAGCTATGCTTCTCTCCACATAGTATTTATTTTCAAGGGACTTAAACACCTTGAAATTTATCCTTGGGTCTGTAAATTAATCTCGTCTACCCTACTAGAAGATTCTCTTATGAATCCACTAATTTTAGACCCACACTCCTTGCATTTTCTTACAGATTTTCCTCTCTCTATCGTGCACGCCTTGCACATATCCTAGAGAACAAGACCTAACTCAAAACACTCATGTATAGAAAGAAATATCTATATCCCTGCAGACAATTTTGAACATTCATATACAATTCTCAAACATGTAAAAGACATTCATAACACAACACCCATTACACAAAAAGATAAAAAAGGAAAATCTGCCATTTTCTACTAATGGTGGAATGCCAATTTACAATGGTGAAGTCTGAGCTGCAACTGAGTCTCGACTATCATCAACTTCCTAATTTGGATAAAAATGATTTTCATCTGGCTTCAACAGCCTGTCGTCTAACCTCTATCAGGCATACAATACAATGATTTATACAATAGGGACTCAAATGAGCTTCCCTCGCAAGCTAACTAATGGTGTAAAATCACCATCCCTAATGCCTATCGAAAGGAAAAATTACAATGATGGAAATTATGCTCCAAATCAAACATAGATCTATTTTGTCATCAACATATTAATGGAGAAGTTATCTCCAGCTTGTGAGAAATCACACTTTTGATCCTTCCAACTTGTCTTCAATTAATGCTTGGATAACGCCTTGGATTATTGAGGAAAAATGAGAGGGTTGTGCCTCTCCTTCCTTGAATGCACACCACGTGTGTTTATTAGTTGGCACATGCTGAGATGGAGTGATGCTCTTGCATCACCCGTATGGCTCCTTTTCACCCCATACATGAATTATGCTCTGTGTATGAACAAATAATGGATCATTAATGCTTGGGTTTGTGTTTTCCTGAGAATTGTAACTGTGTAAATGCATGATTTTGCTCTATAGAATGAATGGGTAATTGTTTGGAGTGTAATAAAAAGAATTGGTTTTTGGTTGAGTTATGAATTCACTGGATGCTATGTTGGTTAAAAATGTGGTGGGCCTCTATGGATATTAAGTGAATGTGGTATTATCACTCTTTGTTTTAATGGTGGAGGGTTTTCGCTCTGTGTATTATTGTCAGTTTCTTCCTCACAGTCATGAGTGTAGCCCTATCTAGTCATTTTTAAATTACCATTTGGTTGTTGTTTATTTCTCTTACCAAAGTCATGGTCGTGGGATCAGTGTATTGGCACCAAAGTATCTCAAGAATTGGTCTTAGGGTGTCGATAATGTTTATATGTACCATATGGTTATGGAGTGACATCAGTTATGCCTTGGGGTTATGCATCCTCACTGGCATTGTTGTCAAATGGTTCAACTCTTAAGGAAATAGATAAAGGTTATACCTTTGTGTGTTCTTGGTAACTGCCACTATTCAATGGACATTCACTTCTCCTCTGCAAATATAAAACACACTATATGCATCATTCTTTTACCCTACCCTTCATTGTTTCCTCTGTGGCTAACTGTTATACCATCACCCAAACCATGAGCATAGAAACGGAAAACATACTAACCTCTACTCTTAAGTTTTATTGAGATAATTCAGTTTTCATTCATTCTTTAATTCATTGAAAGCATAATTCTCTTTTATGACAATAGGGTCCTATTGTAGAAAACATGATTCATGTTTGAATTACATCATTTAGACACTTGTTTTTCATAGGTGTTGATCTATCTTTGATAGTCTGTGTAGAGTTGTCTATTTGTGAATTAAATTTCATGAGTGATAAAGGATATCGTGTAGAGTCTAGTGGCAACAATTTGTGGCAAGATCATCCATCTTTTAAAGTTCAATTTTTTACTTTCTTTTAGAATTTCTTTTATGTGGTTTTCGTCAAGGACATCTAAGTTTGACTTTGGTCCAAACTTCCTAAGGGAATTTTGTAAAGAGAACAATTATTTTGATTAATTGGAATCAAATAAGCGATTTCTTTCTATCTCATATGTGTTAATTATTGACTTCATATTTTTTGCGTCTATCTCTACATTTACTTTTGCATCTGTTATATTCATAAAATTACATAAATATTGAATTTTTCAGCAATCTTTGTTTATAAGAAAATTAGCCTAAGCCCTTGTAACCAATACTTGTGTATTAGGAAACAATTTTTGAGGCTATAAACATAGGGTGATATTCTCAAATATATTTCTTTAGCCAACCAAGATCTGAAAATGCTTGAGTAAGATCATTTCACATCTTCGCCTCAACATTTGTTTGATGAACATAGTGGGGAGATCTTTCATATCTCTCTCGTTGATTTTTATCCTTGATTATCATCGCATATATCTATTTTTATGATATTGATTCTTTGGTTGTTTCATTTCTTAATGATTGTACTTGTTGCAAGGTAGCCCAATATTGAGCCCCATATTCAAGATCAAACTAGCATTGCTTTAAACTTGTTTAAAACCATATTAGATATTGTTAATACAGGGGTTGGGATTAATTGTTCATGGGAATCATTTGAACAAGACATAATTTCTCAAGAACATTGGGAAGCTAGGCATAGACATCTTAGGAAGAAACCATAACTTTATTTTTCCTTCATATTTGATCTTTTAATGTCCTTGGACCCTCATGTTTCTAGGATAAGAAGAGGTTTATCACCTGAAATTAATTCTATTGCTGAAATAGGAAGAAGGAACGTTGCATTATCAACCCAAAGAAGTTCTATGAGGAGAACCGTGCCTGATTCATCTAGTTCGTCTTTCTCTCCCTTACCCATTATCCACAAGATGGCATCTATTGGTGGCTCTGGTGTCACCGGAGGCGATTCTTCATCTCAATCTTCATATTTTTCAGTGAGTGGTAAATTGTATAGTCACCAAGTCCCTGTCCAATCTAACACAAACCCCACCAAAATCCTCTCCTCTTAACTTGACACATGTTACTCGCCCACTTCCTAAATTCAAAGAGAATATCCCTAGGTTTTTAGGTAATAAAATTGTCACCAGGAATGAACACTTGGTGGAATTTTATAATTCCCATCACAACATAGGAGCCAATCACAATGATACTTGTATGCGCTTATTTGTAAATTCCCTTGAAGGGAAGGATGCGGTTGATTTCTTCGATCTCCCTCCTAAGATTTTCTCTACTTGAGAGGAGTTAGTCTATTAGTTCAAATCCACATATGGGAAATCGAAAATCTCAGCTGAGCAGTTACATGAATACAATAACATCGCTTATAAGGATGTTGAGACAATCAAGTCCTTCAACTTGTGTTTCACCAAGTTATAAAATCAAATCCCTGAACTCATTCAACCTCAAAACCAACCTACTTTCATGTATTATTATAATTCATTACCTTCTTCCTACCATCATAGGATCGAGGAAAATGCCATTGATAACCTTGGTTCTGCTCTACATAATTTTTTAGAGTATAAAGAACATCTTGAAAGAACATGTCTTCCTCAAGGAGATTTAGTTAAACAAGCATACATGTCTGCACTCTTACAGCTGGTACAAGACATTAATAATTGTATGATGGCATATGAGCGAAAGGGTAATGTATCACCTCTTACCCCTAGAGATTCATTGTCATCTGCACCCCCCTTTAGAAATCCAAATGAAAATAATTTTCATCCTAGAGCTATCATGCCTCGTATTTGGTGTAACTTTTGCGAGGAACACAATGAGGAAAGTACATGTGAGGTAAAAAAGAGTTCCATAGATAAACTATTTGGTAAGAGACCTGAAACTACCATCATTTTCCTAGACTTTACAAAGCCAGAAGATGTCATGATCATCAATACTAGGAATAAATCCTATGCTCCCAAAAGAAAATATGATCCTCCCCACAATTATTCTAGCCCAAGATCATCCTCATCAGCTGCTACTGTTCACCTTCCTAAGGATATTGATATTAAAGGAGCTACCTCCCCTCTCCCCTCTTGAAAATACAATATTCTAAATCAATTGACAAAAATTAAAGCAGATGCAACCTTTCTGGAAATGGTTGTTATCCCTAAAAATTAGAAGCAGCTAAAACAATTCATGGAAGTAAACTCTTCCATTGTAGCCAACCTATATGAAGAGGTAGATGAAGAGGATTCACCTATAAATAAAGTATTTGTACATAAATTTAGACACCCTATAGAAAAAACCCCTTTTTATATTTTTGTAAATATTATGGATAAGATTTCCCATTGTTGCCTCATCGACGGTGGTTTGGGCCCAAGTGTAATGTCAAATATTATTATGGAAGATCTAGACTTGTCTTGTACAAATGAAAATACCCAAAACATGATCAATTATAATGGTCTACAACAAACGACCATAGGTGAAATCAAGGATGTGACTTTGGTTTTGTGCGCGTACCTTGAAATAAGGACAACTCTTAATATTCAGGTAATCAATATGCCAGTAAGTAACTACTTGATCATCTTAGGAAGAGATTGGTAATCTTTGATGAGTGGATACCTCTCACTCGATGGGACACACTTATCCATTCCTCAGAATGGTAAAAACATCATAGTCCTTATAGAGGGAAGGATTTCACCTTACATAGAAATGTTTCCACATCCTAATGTGAATTATATCAAAGAGGACCTAGGACTATATTCCATATTTTCTGAGGTGGATAACACTCCCTTGCAACAAATTGACTTAGATGATAGCATGTGGCATAATGACTTTCATGGTTTATGCTATAATGAAGGAAATAAAGCTGGAATTATATTGTACTATCCTATTGGGAAAATTCATAGCATTTCTTATAGGTTAGAGTTTTTTTGCACAAACAATGTCACTGAATTCAAAGATTTACTATTATGCATTGAAAATCCCTATAATCTGGGTCGTGGTCACCTTACAGTTTTTGTGGATTCCAAGCTTGTTGTGAACCTTGTATGTAAGATATACTCTCCTAGAAAAAAGTTGATGAAATGCTACACCCAAACTATTTGGACACTTATCACGAACCTAGTATCTTTCAACATTATTCATGTTAAAAGGGAATTGAACTCAATGGTTGATCGGTTAGTTGTTTTTGTAGCCTCTAGTACTGATCATAAAATTATGCTACAAAGACCTGATTATACTTTTTAATCTCTATATCATGCAGATATCCATGAAAATATAGAATCATGGCAGGTATTCCCTAGTGATGAGAGCATATGTTCTTTCATTCAAAATGAACCTTATAATACTAAGGAAATTATATCAATGGAAAATAACAAGATTCCTAGGGGCTTGACTACTCTAGAAAGTTCATTTTCATCGAGTGATGTTAGCAACAAAGAGAAACATAAAGAAGAGGAGTCTAAAACAAAGGTGGTTCAAACCATTTCCTTGAACTTTGGAACAACTGAGTCCCCAAATAGTGTTGAAATAGGTGCTCAATGTTCTGATGAAGACAAATTGAAGTTTGCCAGAATTCTTAGTGAATTTCAAGATGTTTTTTCTTGGGCTTATGAGGATCTTCATGGTTTTGAT